>VDFB02058242.1:740221065-740272129 GCA_007258455.2 Sequoia sempervirens | reverse complement strand
TGGATACTTTCCTCCTCATCTCTTTTGAAAGAAAAGAACCCACCACATCTTTAGTCTTGAATATAATAGAAGTACTCCCAATAGCCATAACAAGAGAATCCCATGAATCAGGAAAAGAACAAAGCAAGATCTTGCATTTCTCCTCCTCATCCATCTTGACACCAACTGATGCCAATTGAGCCACCAACATATTGGATGCTTCTAGGTGGTCTATGATTCGTCCACCCTCTTCCATTCTCAAGGAATACAATTCCTTCCTCAAGAAAGTATTATTCACTAAATATTTGGCTTGATACTTCTTACTAAGTTTCTTTCATAGTTTTTGTGCAAGGGTCTCTTTTGTATGGACATTAATTAAAATGGATTTTTCCAAGAGGTCCTGATTAGACCCTTGGCTTTGCGGTCCATTACATTATATTGAGTAGCTTGAGTAGGATCTGCAGGCCTTGAAACATTCTCATCAACAACATCCCACATATCTTGATCTATCAATAGACCCTCCATCTTTAGCTTCCACATCTCAAAATTATTTCCAAAAAATTTCTCCACATCTATTCTCCTTGATGAACTGTCACTTGAAAATTCCCTCAACAAGATCAACAGCAAAGTATCTTCTACACAAGCTCCACTCCAACGGTAGGATTAGTTCAAAACCCCAACAACCCACTACTCAGTCAAAAGGTGACTGTGCCTAATACCACTTGTAAGGAAGCTAAGGTAGTGAAACAACTTCTTACACTACTCTTGAGAGGAGAATAATTTAAAACTTTTCAAATCTTTAACATTTATAGAAACTTAAAAAATAATAAACATAAATATCATGCATAACACAACACAGTGATTTACGTGGGGAAAACCCTTTTGGGAGAAAAACCCCACACTCCAAAAGCCACCCAATATTTATTTAGAAATCACAAAGATTACATTATACTTGTAGAGCAAGGTTCTCATAGGAGTATCACCAGCCAGATATACAAAGACAAAATGACTGCTATCAAACTCTCAAAATACATCACCATCTACAATCATAATACAATGCCCTCATAAAATAAGGTTACCTTCTAGGGCAAGACAAGTCAACAAAATATCCACCATTAGATCTAAAACCTAATAATTAAGGGTATAGATTTACAATATATCATTTAACTAATGTATGTTAACCATTTAGGAGTTTTCTGAAAAAGTTAACAAAAAATTATTTACATGCATCCCACTCCTCCCCTCCACCCCATGCTCCCATTATATATTACACCTATTGGTGTAACTATGAAATATATATATATATCCTATCAACAATAAAATTTATATAATTGCAAGGTATGCATCCCTTGCATTGAAAATGTCGCCAACAACTCAATCAATAAGGATAGCTTCTACAATAAGGTGTTTACTCACTACTCAAGGACTTGATTCCTTGAGAGTGTCCAGTAATCCACTTATGGCTTTAACCAATCCTACTAGGGGTGCAATATACCACGTGGGTGCCTCCCCTTTCTGAATGGCATTGTCGACAAGGTACTTTTAGTTAGATATTAGCTTTCACCTTAATCATTTATATAGTGGTCCAAGCAAAAATCGCTTTGGATCACCTTTGAGTTCTCCTTTTGGGATGTGTCTCATAGGTAGGACCTATCTAAAAAGGGAATGATGACCACAAAAATTCAAAGAGCCCAAAGTGTTTCTCATCACCCAAGATCATCAAAAGATGTAGGGGGAGAGGATATGCACTTGGCTTGCCAATCACGATAGACATGGTGGACAATTCATCACAATTATATTTTAAAGCCCAAATAAAATGTTATAGATATCAATTCATGTTTTAGAGCTCCAATTTCAAATATTAGAGACTTCAAACACTCATACAAATACTATAAATCAATTTGTTGTCATTGCAATTAGATTTCTAAGCCCAAATGAAATGTTGTAGATAGCAATTTGTGTTTTTAAAGCACCAAATTCAAATGTTTGAGACTTAATACATCCATACAAACATTGTAAACCAATTTTTTTTATTGCAATTAGATTTTTAAGCCCAAATGAAATATTGTAGATAGCAATTCATGTGTTTAAAGCACTGAATTCAAATGTTTGAGACTTAATACATCCATATAAATGTTGTAAACCAATTTTTTGTCATTGCAATTAGATTTTTAAGCCCAAATGAAATATTGTAGATAGCAACTTGTGTTTTTAAAGCACCGAATTCAAATGTTTGAGACTTAATGCATCCATACAAACGTTGTAAACCAATTTGTTTTCATTACAATTAGATTTTTAAGCACAAATGAAATGTTGTAGATAGCAACTCATATTTTTAAAGCACCAAATTTAAATGTTAAAGAATTAAAACATCCATACAAATACTTGAAAATAAAATGATCTTGAAGATGGTTCTGCAAGCAAATGTGTTAGTAGTTTACATCTTTGAGAGTCTTAGACTATTTGTCAACCCTACAAGCAAATGATTAGTAGTTCAATGAAATAAATGCCATCACCCTGCATGAGTTGCACCAACAACATCAAATAATCTCAAAACACAACAAATAGCAATTGTGTTAGGGTTAGGTAAACTGAGAATCCAAGAAATTTTGACAAACTAAAGCAAACATAGGAAATAATACAATAGTGGCTCTTTTACTTACGATAGAGGCTCTATAACTAGTACAATAGTAGTTCTGTAAGATGATAGTGGTCGAGAAATAGGATGATAGTGGCTATTTTCCTAACAATAGCACTCAAGAATAATCGCTAAAACTCATCAAACATAATATTAAATGGGACTAGTTTTGGATATTAGAGACTACATTTTAGGACGACAGAGGATAAACAGGCGATAGCAGCCTTTGATGATAGAAGCTCTATTCCTACACAAAATATCAAAAAAGATGAAAGCAACTTTTTTCCTACAATGGCAACCAAAAAATATGACAATCGTGTTTGGATTTAAGACTAGAGTGACCCAGTTTGACAAAAGCGATTCTTGAAACAACCCAAAACCTGCAACTGATCACAACACTTGATGAAAACGTTAGAGTTAAGGACCTAAGTCCCACCGAGTGTGCCAAAATGTGTAATGGGAATATGGATCATAGATTAGTAAAAATGAATGAATTCAAATCAATTCAAAACAAGATAACAAGACCCACTTACCCATGAAATGTAATTACAAAGCTTAAGAATCCAAACAAGCAATGTTAGCATAAACAAATGAAACACATGATTAATTCAAAAACTACAATCATACCATCCCATGGTTGAGTGTATTTGTGTTGAAGATGGATGTTGGATTGCTTGATTTCAACAAAAAGCCTCCATGATTGCAAAAATATTGGTAAGAAGATGATCTAAAATGCAAGGATATGTTTTCTTAATTTGCTTCAATAATCAATCTGACATTACCTTTCCACAAATTCTCTAGATCTCATTATGAGAGGGAAGAGGGTTATTTTATAGATTCGTGAGTTTCAGATGAACTATCGGGATTCAACAATGAAAGATCGGGATCAACGGTCGAAGTCTGTTAAGAGGAATAGATTGATTAGTTAACTAATCTAATTAATCCAATCGAGGGAAATGATTGGAAAATCAGTGGGATTAGATTTAATAATTATTGGGATTGCAGTAATTGGTAGAATTATAAAATTAGATAAAGTAATCAGTGGGCATGATTTTTTCAATCAGAATATGTGAGGATGATTAATTAATTAATCTTGAGAGGAATGTGCAAGATGTATTTGATTTAATAAATAAAAGTTTATTTATTAATAGACTATGTTGAGTGAATTTGGGGAAATTGAATAATTGATATAATTATTTTATTTGGAAGAGAGAAAGTAAATTAATTAAATAATTAATTATAACTATTTAATTAAATTAGAAGAATAGTAACATTAGAGACATAATTAAATACTTAGTGTTTATTTAATTAATCAGGAGGAATAAGAAATATTAGTGATGTCATAGTGAATTAATTAAATAATTCAAGATTATTTAATTAATAGAGGAATAAGGTTAAATCGGTGATGAATTAATTAAACAATTCTAGATTATTTAATTAATAGAGGGAAATAGGGTTAAATGATGGAAATGATGTTAAATGATGCCAATAATGGAAAAATACAGTTTTAGGATGTTTTATATGCATTAATCCATTTTACATGTCTACAACTACAAGTATATTTTTCAAACCAAATACCATTACTATATACGTATAAGAACTCCATTTGATTGTAAATGTAGCTTTTGGCTGATCTTCTTCCCTTATTTTCACTTGGTGATAGCTAGAGAATCCATTGGTAAATGAATAGATCTCTCTTCCAACAACTGATTCTAATATTTCTTCAGTGAAAGGTGTAGGGAAGGGGTCATGTATGCAAGCTTTATTAAGTTCCTTGAAATAAACACATATACTCACCTCTCCCATCTTTTTATTTTGCATGACCATAGGGCTTATCCATTTTGCATCCTCTACAAGTTTAATTACTCTTGTATCAAGCATTTTATCTAGCTCAGCTTTGACTTTCTTTTTCATATTTGGATTAAGTCTATAAGGTCTCTTCCTTACTAGTTTAGCCCCTTCTTTTAGTTATATCTTCATTACACCTACCTCTTCTTTTATCGCTTTTAAATTTGTAAATATCCTTGAGAATAGTTCTTCAAATTCTTACAAGATCTCTACAACTTGTTCCACTACTTTATCATCCCAATAATCTCCTAACTTTGCAAGTTTAGGGTCCCCTTGGCAATATTTTCTTCCCCGACCTTAATTAGTTGATTGTAATATTTGTGTTTAGATTTGGTAGGGGATTCTAGTTCTCTTTCCTCTTGGTTGACTTCTATATCCATGTTTATGTGTATCATCATGTTCTTATTGTGTCATGCAACATATTCTTCCATTGAACATTGGTTCCTTGTTCAACCATTAAATATATTTTCATATCCCCTATATCTATGGTGGTGGGGAAACAGGTTGTGGTACCATGACTTCATTATTTGTGTCTAGTCTAAATATTATTTCTTTCATTTTAATTAAGGTGGTATGTACATGTTTATCCTAATTACAAAAAGAAAAGGTGTGTAGGAAATCCATTTTAAGATCCATCCAAAATTTAGTTTCTGCTCTTCTTTCTTGTTTTATATACCATGTTTGGGTAACTAGTGTGAGTGTTCAGTAAAATAGTTGAATGTATAATCATTCATCATACTTGTTCCTTATTTCCCACCTTTCAATACAAGTGTTTAAGTGATCCTTTGGTAAGATATCTCCATTATACTTTGGTATATCCCTGTATTCCCCTTACTCTGGTAAGTATCTTGTTTTTTTTTAGATTTTAAATATCTCCCATTTTGTAAGTTTAGCCTTAGGTGTATTTTGTCATCTTGTGGTGTTATAAATAAGTGTGTGTTGTAATATGTCAAGCCTTAGCTCTTTATTATTAAATATTTGTTCTATTTGTGTAATGTATAATAGTAAGTCTCCTATGCTTGAATACTTAAGGAGTTTAATATGTGAAATTCCTTGTGATATGTGGTTTATATAGCAGTATATTTTAGCTATGTTATCCTCATAATCACCGAAGTTATCACAAGCATTATGTTGTGTATTATTTATATATGTAGTAGAATGTGAAACATCCTCCAGTAACCTCCTTATCATAAATATCCTTTGGAATCCAGTAATCCTTTGAGAGTGAAGTTTTGGTTCTTACTACATCCATGCACCCAAGACCTCTTTGTTTTCTGTGTTGTAAATACTACTCTCTATTTTGACTTCCGCTTCTAAGTTTGGTTTTTCAAAAGTTTCATTTGGGGGTAATCTTGATATTGTGTAAAAAAAATTATTGTCAAAGTTGTGATAGTCTTATGTATTTACTTCATCTATGTAAGAGTCATCTAGAATTTTCCCTAGGAGAATGTGAAGTATTTTATCTCCATCTGTAAATGATAGTTCTTCTTTTCTTGAGTCTATAATGTCATTTGTGTTGACAAACCACCTTATTCCAAGCAATGTGTTAAATGAATAAAAAGTTTCTTTGATGGAAATTGCCTCAAATTTTATGATTTTTCTTACTCCCATCACACTTTCTTTTACTAGCTCCATGACCCTACGGGTTCTATCTTGGTACCATCCTCTTGGCTAATGTTTTAGGGTGTTTTTTCAAGTTTTGGCTTCCTTAGTTATTCACAAACTCTTTTAGGGAGCATATTTATGTCAACTCCTAAATCTACCATCATATTTTTAAGTTTCTTATGATTTATGTTAACAATAATCATGATGGGCCTGGTTTTCCATTGCTTGTCATTCATATTGATCTTATCTATTGTGATTGAGTTTGTTGTGTGTTCCAAAATTTTCAAAACTATTTTAGTTTGTCTAATGGGTTAGAGTGTGAGTTATTTTAATATTCCTACCTCTTTCGTAGAGAAGTAGTCATTTTGTTCTACTTATTTATGTTGTTCCTCAATAACAATTATGTTTGTTTGTTCTACTATTCAATCATAATGTTGTTTGGTTGGGTGGAATTCTTATTCATCCATAGTTATTTCTTCCTCAATGGTTGTGTATCCTTCATTTGCAGTATTTTTTCCTTATCTGGTAACCACTACTACCTTTTTTTTCTTCTTGTTGCTTTCTTTTGTGTGGATCTGATAACCATATCCATAGCTACTAGTCTCGGTAGTCTCAAAGTCAATCCACTTCTCTTTTTGGCATCTCCTAGTTGTTTGATTTAGTTTTTTTGGTACTCTTCTTAAAAAATTTGCTCCTCTTGATGTATTTAGGTTTTATAGTTTATCACTTTTGGATTGTGGTGAAAAAATTTTATAATATGTTTGTACTTTGTCACAATTGAATAAATCATGCTCACTACTTCTACAAAATCCACATTACTTCTTTTTATCTCCCTAACATTTAGTTGTGAAGTGACCTTGCTTTCCACAATGGAAGTAGGTGGCATCTTTCCACCATCTTCTTCCTCTACCTCAGCCTCTATCTCCTTTGAATTGGCCTATATCACTATATTGTCCTTGATTTTGTTAATTTTGCAAGGTATTTATATTTCTCTGGTTTTTCCACTTTGGTTCTTTATATCCATGGTCTTCTAGATAAAGTGGTCTTTCCACCAATCCTTTTACATATGTCATTCCTCTTTCCTCATTATAATTTCCTAGATTTGGCTCCTCTCTTAATTGAAATAATTGAGATGGGAAATATTTTATTTCATGTTCATCCCATTCACCGTAGACTCCACAATAGACTAAGTTAATATTTTTAGGTAATGCTTTTAGGTCTACCTTTAATGCATTCACCTTATTTTATCCTATTTATTTTGGCCATTTATTCCTCAAGTGACCTTCTTGAGCATAATATGTACACTATATGTTGGGTCTTTGTGGAAGGGTGTCTTGTTTCATCATAATTTCTTGTTTGAATCTTAGTTGCTCAATTTCCAATTGTAATCTTTCCATTTATTTGGTCTCTTTCTCTTTCTCAATTTTCCTCCAAGATTGGTTTTTTATCTAGTAGGCCAAAGTTACTAATTTCAGGTGTGTATTGAAGTTCCTACCATCTAGCGCCATTCTAATTTTTTTATGTTACTTTGGATATAAACCATTCAATTTTCTATTTTTTAGTAAATATTTCTTCCAATCTCCTTGTTGTTTCTTTGAATCTCTTATCAAATTTTGTTATAATTTCATCTTCCTTTTGTGTGATTTCTCTTAGTTTACTTACCCCTTATGTGGGTAATTCTTGGGATTCAAAATTTGCTAGGAATTCTCATTTTACTATGTCCCATTCCTTATTGTTTGTGGGATAAGTATTGTGATACCATTTTAGGGTATCACTTCATAAGGTGCCAATGAAATTGAACAATTTAGTGTTGTCCCTAGTTTTTTTTTTTGCCACATCGATTCTTGGATAAAGATATCTTCTAGAGCTTCAATGGTGTCTTTTCCAAAGATGGGTAACTTCCTAGAGGTATTCATGTCCTCATATTATTTACAGTCACTATTTGTATCTCCCAAGTTGATATTAAAGTAGTGTGTCCCTAGGGTTACTATCTTATTTTCCTCACCTCTCTCTACTGTCTCTTGATCACCTAATGTATGATCTATAGATTCTATGGAATTCTTCTTTATTTTAATGATATTAAGGGTGACTCCTAGTCCAAGGGTTGTGTCTGTTCAAAATATATTTTCATCCTTAGAGATGTTATTTTGTTGGTAAATGAAATTTGATTAGCTAATGGTGTCATCTCATTACATTCTTTTAAATGTATAGGGTACAATTTATTTCCTACCACATTCTCTCCTCATATTTTCAAAACACTTCTACTCACCAACTCATCTAAGTATTCCACATCAATTGTTATTGTTCAAAGATATAGGAGCAACCACTAGTAACCAATCCTCATCTATCCTTAATTGAAAGTTTTCCCAATCTAGATAAGTAGTTGATGTTCTAGTTATGGGTGGTGGCATAATTTTTGTAACTTCTTTCTCTAATTTTTTTTAGTTTTTTCCATAATCCTTGATTTCTCCTATTTTTTGTATAATTTGGCTTATCCTATCTATAATAAATCTTCCTATATGTGGTATCTCCTTCCTTCTATCTTTGGCTACACCTACAATGGTGTTCTTAGAAACACCCTCAATGGAATCCTTATTCTCTTCCTTCATAATCTCTACTACTAAATCTTTGTCTTGTTCCCTTTTATTATTATTTTATGCTTCCATTCTTCTGCAGTACCTTTCCTATCAATATTGAATTTATTTAAACCTTCTTTCTTTTATATTCATCTTCATTGCTAAATTATTTCAATATTCTCTCTTCTTCTCTTGTTATCTCCTTTTTTCATGGGTATTTTTGATATGGATTTCCATTAATCCTTATAAATCTCATGCTTATTTGAATATTTAAACAATTACATATTTTCAAGGATCTTTTCAAATCCCTTCCCCCTTCCCATTTTTTATCCCTTAAGTTCCTACCCCCCTCTCACAAGGGTGGTACCTAAGGGTTTTGTTTGCATATTTTTAAGAAATTTTTTCCTTTGACTGATTGTTGTTAACTATTCTCTTTTCTTCCACTACCACTTCTTTTTCTACCTATATTTTCTTCACTATTCTCTCTAGGGTCCCAGAAATAGAACCAATGTTGACAAGAGGAAAAGGGGGATTACAATCTAGAGATTTGTACCCTAATATCCTTTATGTAGTTTGTTTATACCCTAGAGGATACAGTGAGAGAAAAGAGTAATTATGAAAGGGAATACTATATCTAAATGTATTCCACATGTAACTTAAATAAGAATCATATTCATTAATAACACATGTATATCGATCAATCCTTATATCTCCTTATATATTATCATATATCAGTTACAATAGCAGGTCTTAGTCTTTTCTTTGTATCATAATTCTCTTCTTACTAATCTTCTTTCTATTGCATGCATACATTTATACATTGTCTCTTAGAGAGACATGACCCTTATAGGGCACCTCTTACTTAGCCTCATATATTGGCCTTAGGTTATGCAAGTCCTATGAAGTAGCTTGCAATAGGTTATGGTGTTGTTTTGTGACCCTTCCAACACCCACATATCTTGGAGCTAGTTTGGAAAATTTTCCAAACTTTATTAAGCTCTTTTAGGGCTTGAATCTTAAGAGTACTTTATCTCCACTAATAATAGTCATGAAATACACTAGACATCAACATAACTTTTTTCCTATAATTTTATTCTACTAATCTCTTTCTTATTAGTTTGATTTGCTCCTCCATTTATATTAGCATCTATGGCACAAGGCTAATCATATCTTCTACAATATCCCAACTAATAGGAGTTCAACACTTTTTTACATATAATGCTTCAAGAGGAGTCATTTAATCACATCATGATACAAATTATAATAAGAAAACTCAACCAATGGTAGGTACTCCCCCCTTTTATATTGTTGAACCATGTAGTACAACCTCAAAAAATCCTTCAACACTTGATTTACTCTTTTTTTTTGACCATTTGTATTTGGATGGTAAAAAAACTCATGTTTAGTTGAGTTCTTAGCACTGAAAATAAGGTTTTCCAAAACCTTGAAGTCATCTGAGCATCTCTATTTGAGATTATTTTCTCAAGAACTCCATGCAATTTGAATATTTCTTGCATATATTTTCTTACTCTAATAGGTGCTCCATCCATAAGATTTCTTGGAGTAGCTACCTTTGTGAGCTTGTCTACTACAAGAATTGCATCATGTCAGTTTCTCGACATGGGTAATCCTTGAAAAAATTACATGCTAATCACTTTCCATTTCCATTCGGTAACTTTATGGGGGTACAAAAATTATTCCAAGTGTTGATGTTAGACCTTGAATTAATGACATTATAGACATCTTGATATAAATATTGCAACATCTTATTTCATTCCCTTCCAAAAATATAGTTTTACATCCACTAAATTTTTTGGTACTCTTGGGTTACTAGAATATGGAGCATAATGTGCCTCTCTTAACACAATATTTCTTAGATCATTATGATCTAGAACATATAATTCATCCTTGTATCTCAATACTCCATTAGACTCAAAAATATGTCTCTAATACTTGGCATCCTAGTGATTCTTTAAAAAAAATTCTTGACTTGCTTATAAAATTCATATTATGAATAATTCCTTACTACCTGATCTCAAAAATTATTTTGAAATGATACCATCATTGTAATGCGCCTTTTGTGACTTAGCACATCAACAACTCAATTTTCCTTCCCTTTTATTTAACTTATTTCAAAATCATAATCTGATAATAGCTCCAACCATCATCTTTGTCAAGCATTGAGATTTGGTTGGGTGAAATTATACTTGAGACCTTGATTATCTAATTTAACCTCTAACTACTTTCCCAAAAAGTAGTGTCTCCATACTCGGATAGCATGCACAATTGCTACTAACTCCAAATCGTGAGAAGCATAATTTTCCTCATATTGTCACGATTGTCTAGATTCATATGCTACTACCTATCCATCTTACATAAGTACACCACCTAAACCTTTACCTGAATCATCTATAACAACTATAAAATGATCTTCAATATTTGGTACTCTAAGAATTGGTGCAAAATTCAACTTGTCTTAAGGATATGGAAGGTATCTTCACCCTCTTCTAACCATTCAAGCCACTTTACTTTTCTTTGGAGTGAAGTGATAGGGTTTGAGATCTTTAAAAAGTTCAAAAACAACTTCCTATAATACCTATCCAAACCCATAAACTATGCACTCCATGTACATTCTTAGGTATAATCCATTCCAAGATAGCCTTAATCTTTGAAGGACCTACCACAATTCCTTTTGCATAAATGATATGACCTAGATATTCAGTTATTTTTGAAATAAGGTGCACTTTGATATATTTTCATACAATTTATGTTCCCTTAATAGTTGTAGGAAAAATCTCAAATGTTGAATATGATCTTCTTCATTCTTATAATATATTAAAATATCAACTGAGAACACAAGTAAAAACTTGTCTAGATAGTCTCTCAAGGCATTATTCATCAAGTTTATGAATGTTGTAGGTTCCTTAGTTAAACAAAAAGGTAAAATAGTGAATTCATAATGCACATAAGGTGTCTTAAAGTTTTTTTATGGATGTATTAATCCTTCAATCTAAATTGATGGTATCTTGATCTCAGATCAATTTTTGAAAAGATAGTCATGCCATGGATTTGATAAAAAAAATTGATGCACTTGATAAGGGGAATTTATTCTTAATTTTTTCTTTGTTAAGAATATGATAGTTTATACATAAGCACAATGTTTTATCCTTCTTTTTGATGAAAAATAATAGGCGCTCCCCAAGGTGATACACTGGGTCGAATCAAACCTTTTGAAACAAATCCTGCAACTGGGCTTTTAGCTCCATCAACTTTGTTGTGGTCATATGATTGGGTACTTTGGAAACAATTTTTGAACTTGGTACTATATCAATTGAAAAACTAAAGGCTCTTTGAAGGTAGCCCTAGTAGTTCATCAAGATAAAAAAAATTAGAACTCATAAAGGAATGAATAATCTCAAATAGACAGTTCCTCAGGTTTCTCTAGTGATTCCTCTTTAGCTTCATAAAATTTCTAAAAGTCATATAAGAATAGGTATTAAAAAACAATTGACTCTTTAAACTCTTATATTTTCTCCATCTTAACTGCAAGCCTCTAACACCCTTTTCTTCTAGCTCTTTTTAGTTGCATTGCAGAAAACTATCTGATCTTAAACTTATGTTAAGTTACTTGAATTAAAGTAGGGTTTCCAAAATCATCTAGACAATCGACTATTTTGTCAAAATAGATTAATTTTTCTCTATGATTCCTTAGCCAATTCATTCCTAGGATGACATCATATGACCCCAAAGGAGCTATGTAATGTTCCCTTCTATTGAAAAATATGGTAACCTCACTTCAACTTTGAACAAACATTGCTCTACCTGAGCTCTTGAATGGTTTGCATATTCTAATGACCAAGGTTTAGCCATATAACTAGCCTATCTTGGAATTATTTTTAGTAAACTAGGAGTTATAAAATTTTCAATTGCATAAGTGTCTATGAAAATGGAGATAGATATTTCAAATAAAATACATATAGTCTCAATTAGTGTAATTTGATATTCCTCTAGGTGATTATTCATAGCTGCATGGATCCTTTGTTCGAATGTTTCTTGTTGAGATAGTAGATAATAGATTTGGTATTGGTTCGATTGACTTTTATGCAAGTAAAAATTCACATAATTATCTCCTCCATGGTTGAAACATCCAACAAGAGGTCCTTTCTTCTCTTGGGACAATCATTCTTGGAATTATCTCTTTTTTTGAAATCTTTATTTTCTTTTCCATTTTGGGAGTCATTTCTATTTTTTCTAGGTCCTTTCCCATTTGACTTAGGTTTTTTGTTTTGATTTTAATTCTTCTTATTGAAGGATGTCAATGATTTGTACCATCCAAGCTCATTCCTAGTCTTATCTTCATAATGTGATTTAGAATTCAATTTTTTGTTCCTAATTAATTACCTTTTTGAAATCCTAATCCAAGGTGGTTGGACCATGAACACCTATTTTACCTCCAATTTTGTGGTGAACTTCCCCCAACACTCTATTATTGATATGTATCCCTAATGTATATTTTGGAAATCAATCAGTTATTTATCAAAGTATAATTGAGGTAACCACCTTTGTCTAGTAATGACCACAAATTGGTCCCATTTAAGACTCAAGGAACTTAACTCCAATTCGGTCTTCTTATCCATCCACCAAGTGGATGCTTCATAGGCTCCCCAAACTTCTTTAGTTATATTTGAGCGATTTATAATTTCAAAGTACTTTTCCATGTTAGTGAGCCATGCTTCGACTCCATCTCTTGGGTAAAAGTACAAATTTGTGTCACACTTTTATAAAGGAAATGGCCAACATTGATCCAACTTTTAAACTTGAATCACTAGAAAGTGGCATATATGTTTTTCATTTTGAAATGATATAAACTAATATTTTATGTTTGTATTTTTTGACAAAATTAAAAAATTATTTGAATATAGTTTTTTATAAATTAGCACTATAATTTAGTTGTTGATAAAATGTTGAAAATGATGTTACATGAGACGTCAAGCTTTATATAGTAAATTTTATATTTTTTCCTTCAAATTTTTTGTGTATATTTATAACTTGAAACTTTAGGGCATGTATATTTTTTTTTGCACTTTTAATAAATATATATTTTTAAATAAATATTTAAATTTGTGTGTATTAAAAAACGGTTGTTTCCATTGCATATTTTTGTAAACAAAATGGCGTGCAAAGAAGCAGAGTAGAGGCAAGAAAGAGCTAGGCTGAGATTTGAGGGAGTGAATTAAGGTGCACCAGGAGACTAGAAGACATAGCAACAAGTAGACATTGAAGGTATATAGAGGCAAGGAATATGGGCTTGGGATGTAGAGAAAGAAATCCCTATGGATCAAATACATAACTAGGAAAATAATGAACATTGGAGAAATTTGAACGGTCAAGGGTAGAGAAGAGGACTCCCAAAGGGATATGGATGGAGAGGGAAGCAACAATATGAAAACTTAGAATTTTGAAGGTCGAGGCAACAAGGCCAAATACGCAAGAGCAACAACAGTTTTAAAAGAGGTGGATGAAACCATAGATGGAGTCAAAATCATGGGAGGAATGGCTGGTGAGATCGAAATATACATCAAGACACTAGAGCCATGCCTAGAGGTACAAATGATGCCAAACTTCAGCGTGAACAAGAGAATAGAGATAGATTGGATCTAGGCAAAAATATCAGGAAAATATTAGTGTTGTGCCTAGTAAGGCTTCAAATGAAGATATTGAGGTTGGAGAACCTAGGTATTTTGGCCAAATGATATGGAAAAGAACTCAATTGGGAGAGCTTAAAAAAGTGGTGGCATAGAAAATGGGGGGAAGAATTAAAATTCAAATCTTTAGCAAATGGATTTTTTGTGGTGGTGTGTTCAACATTGTACATTGGGGAGGAAATTATAAAAGGAATATGGGTAATGGATGGTTGTGTTTTTTACATTTGATGATGGAAGGCTAGTTTTGATCCCTTGAATTATTAGTTGGAGGTATCACAAGACTAGTACAAGCTCCCCAACCTTCCATTGGAATATTGGGAACCAAATATCTTAGAAGAAATTGGAAACATTTTGGGCACTTATTTGTGTTCAGAAGAGAGATTGGATCCAAATATATTCCATACACATGTTAGGATCTGTGTTGAAAATGACCCCAATACATCTATTTGGAGAGAGATTGAGCTAATTTCAAACCATGATAAATGGGTGCAAGCCCTAATTGAGGACTCAAGTACTACCAACTCTTTGGTTAAACCTATGGGTTTGTGCCTTACTAATAGACCCCCAAGAATGGGGTTGCAAAGTTGTGCCTCCCAATCCATCAACCAGAATATCACATCAAACAAAGCAAGTTCGAATCCCAATCAGGATCAAAAAAGAAATTCTCAAACAAAGAAGAGGGTTGTTCCAAATGAACATAAAAAAGGGGTAAGTTTGGGTGAAAATTTGGATGACCTTAGAGATCAAGGGCAAGAATTGAATATGGAAATTTTAGAGGCCATTGATCTGTTACGTAACAACATCAAGGAAATAGAACTGAACTCCCTCATTGAGGTGGGAAATGAATTGGTAGAACTGGCTAAGGCGGCCAAGTGTGGATCCCAAAACCTTGAACCAAAAAATTTGTTTGAAGGGTGGATTGATGGGCCTAACCTAGAAGAAGAAGAGTTCATCATGGAAGCTATAGAAAACTCTCAGAAATCCTACAAAAGGAAAAAATTAACCTCTATGGACCATAATGAGTCTAAAAAATTAGGGATCAGACAGAAGGAATCTGTCAAAGCCTTGCCAAATTGTGGAGAATGTAAGAAAAGAGGTTGCATCCCTAATCAGGAGAAATTGAAATGGTATAGAGAAGCCAATGGTTAGTTGAAAATCAATGAAATGTTGAAATTAGGGAAGAGTGAGGCTCGTCTTGAACAACAATGAAAATATTAACATGGAATGTTAGGGGTTTAATTCCCCTAACAAGCAGTGCTTGATCAAACACCCTTTGGATTCGCTTCAGATGGATATATGTTTACTCTAGGAAACAAAGCTTGGGAAACAAAAAAGGTAAATTTTGGTAGAAAATTGAAGTAATGGCGAGTGTGTGTTGTTAATGCGGAAGGACCTTCTAGTAGTTTGCTAATTTTGTGTAGACCTCAAAATGTGTTATTAGAAGAAGTTGCAAGGAACAAGCACTTGTTTTCTTGTAAGTTAAGAAGTCTTGTGATGAATTAGACAACTGCTACTCACAAACTCACAATGCAATATACCCCTTCTGCAATAAAGAGCAACTCATGAAACCCAAACAAATGCAAAACACAACTAATTTTTTATTACATTCAGATAGCTTGAGACATTTACATAAATTGTTCAAAACATTATGGATTCAAATCTACATAAACTACTCTCCCTATAGCTTACTTTTTCTACTCAAACTCCCCATGTAGCTTCATCTTCTTACTGCAATAAACCTCTTCATACAGCCCCACCAGTTTTTCTATGCATGTTCCTTGAACTCCATGTTGCACTCTACACTTTTACCCCACTCTTTCTCCTCTCTTTGTTGTTGATTTTCTGATCTTCTAAAACCCATCACACTCTATCTATCTAGGTGCTTTCTCATTTTTTGAGTATTCTAAAAAGGTTTCTAGGTTTTGTTCAACTCCTCAACTTTCCAGAAAATTTTGAAATTCTTGATTTTGATTTGATATGAGGAAGTTATCGCTATTTTACTGAGACTAGGTCACACAATTATGACCCCAGGCCATCTCCCTCTTCCCCAAAAATGTCAGTCAACACCTAAAATTCTCATTAATCCTTTTTGGGCGTGGGAATCATGCAATCAACCCCTCTTCAATGTTCTCCCAACAAATTTTTAATTTTTTTCCCAAAATGACCTCCACTCCTAGGCACCAAGCATTACCTGCAATGATTAACTTCTCCACTCTCCTTTATTCCCAAGAGTTACAAATAATAAATTAAAATCAATTTACATAGTCTTGAGCATGGGACTTTGGCTTCCAAGCACTAATATTTAATTTTCAAAACTTGCAACAACATTGCAATTTAACTTCAAGGCATATTAATGATTTATTAAAAGAAGTCCCATAAGAAAGAGCTAAAGATGAGACACAAGCCTGCAAAACCAACAACATACCAAAAATCAAGAAAATAAAATAAATTTATTTTTGGGTGTGCAATATACTTGGTACCCATGGATGCTCCTGCATCATCTTATCTCTAATCTCAATTTGCACAGTTTGAATTTTTACCGTTGATTTTGACTTTATCGCCAAGCATGTCCACATTTCATCATAGTTTTCATCACTTTATTCACAAACATGTTCAGGTTTCAGGTTTTAGCAATTGTCCTTACCCTTTACCATCTACCATATTTTAACTTAAGCCGCAACCATCCCTTCAATCTTTGAAACCTTCATGATTTTCCTAATTCTTGATTCATCAGTCATCAGGCTTCACAATTACCATTTATCTCTTTCCTCACTTCTCAATAAGGCATTAAGTCCTCCTTTTGAGTTGCAAACCCTGGAGCCTTTCAAGTGTCGACGTTCGAGCTTTGCACATTTTCATTCCTTCATTTCTTTATAATAAGGCATAAGCCTTCACACTAATATCTAATGCCCAACTTATATTAACCTTCAAGCTTTCTCCATACTTATTACTTAACTTTATGTTAAGGCATAAGCCTTAACATCAAATTTTGATGCCAGACACCTTTCGAACTTCACCCTTTCTTACTTCATTTCTTTAAGGAATTTGGTATAAGGTATGACCAAAGATGAAGTATGACACCTTTTAGACTTAGCTCAAGATAGACTAAATCCATCTTTTCTAGCAAGTGATATAAGACAAGCTTGAAGCTTGAAGTCTGAAGCAATGCTAACTTAAAATTTCTATTATGCGGTATAAGGAAAGTTTGAAGCCCGAAGTTTGAACATCGTCTAACTCTTCAAGACTTGCATTGCAACTAGAAAAAAACTTCTTGATATAATCCATAGACATCAATGATCAACATGATTACCCATTGACATCAATGAAAACACTTCCAACAATTTAAACCCTAACCTTAACCTTAATCCTAATTCTATATTTAACCCTAACCCTAATCCTAAATCTAATGGAACATTAATCTTAACCCTAACTATGACCCTAATTAAACTGTAAGCTTAATTGTAACCTTAATTGAACCCTAACCCTAATTAAACCTTAACTGTAATTGTAGTTCCCTAACTCTAACCCTTATTATAATTATAAATAAATCCTAACCCTAACTATAAACATAACAAAAATTGAACCCTAAGGCTAACCCTACAGTAACCCTAACCCTAATTGAACCCTCAACCTAACCCTAATTGAATCCTAATGCTAACCTTAATTATAACCCTAACCCTAATCATAATCATAACTCAAACCCTTACTCTAAACCTAACCCTAATCATAATTGTAATTGATTCCTAACCTTAACCCTAATTCTATATCTAACCCTAAACTTTATCTTAAATCTAATTCTACCCTAATCCTAAACCTAACACTAACCCTAATTGAACTCTAATCATAGCCTTAATTCTAATTGGTGCCTAATCGTAATTGAATGCTAAGTTACCCTAACCCCAACCTTAGTAGAATTAGTGTTAGTGATAGACTTAGTGTTATGTTAGAATTAAAGTAAGGGATAGGCTTAGAATTAGTGTTAGTGTTAGAATTAGTGTTGGTGTTAGAATTAATGTTAGTGTTAAAACTAGTGTTACTATTAGAATTTTATATATAATTACTGTAGTGTCGAAAAATGTACACCTTTACTTTTCACTCTATGTTTGGGTCCCTTAATTTAATTGGACTTAATTAAGCCTCTAATTGGCCCAATTATGAATTTGAAAGCCTAATTAATCTCATTTTCTAAAAGGGTAACTTGTATTAAACAATTGTAAACATTAATTAAATTTCCTTGGAAATTGAGTGTCCTAGATTTAGGTCCTAGGACCCATTTGTCCAAGGGTGAATGGGTCCCCCTTAAGTTTAGGATCTATATTTTTAATATGTTTTTGGCAACATTTTTGTGATTCAAATTCAAATTACAATTGTCGGATTTTGAATTTTAATTGTTGGAAATTAGAAAATCACCTATAAATACATAGTCTTTTTATCAATTCAAATATTCCAGCATTAAGGAAAATTTCACAAGAGCTAAGATTATTGTCAAATGTGTTCAAGAGAAAATTTACTAGTCCTCTACAACAAAATTCAAGATCTCAAGCATCATGTCAAATTTATTTACATCCATGCATGTTTTTGGAGCTTACATTATGATGTAGGTTTCAAGCATTCAAGCATCAATTCAAGCATTAAGATAAACATCCAGTCAAGCCATTTCATGGAAGATCAAGACCTTAGAGAGATGTGTTAGACTTTATTCCTCTAAGGATCTCCATTCAAGGGTTTGGTTAGTTGCAACAAGCTAGCGTTCATTCATCATTCCTTCCATTCATGTTTCATTTCATTTCAAGGTTTAATTACCAAAATGGGGTTTGAACAAGGAAAATCCCCATTCACCAAAAATAAATAAATTTCCCCTCTCTTGATATGTGTAGATTTATAGGTGAAAAGGGATTGAAGATTGATCAAAAGTGCAATTATTTAAAGTTGTCAAAGTTGTCAAGCCATGGAATCTCACTTACAGAATTTATTTCTGACTTTCCAACAGTGAGATCTAGAGGAATTGGGAGTGTAGACTTAGGAGCAGAGGACTATGAAAACAAATTTTAGATCCTTGTAGCAAGACATGTTGGTAATAGGATGTCATTTACTTACAATCCTAAACATATTTCATGTATCTCCTAAGTCCTTGGAAAGTGTTCTCCAGCACTAAAATTAGAAAGAGATTAAATTTGAATGAAATGAACAAGTAAATTGACATTTGTAATTATTTCTAAATGATAGGAACATGTGGGGATGCCCAAGAAGAGCTCCTACAAAATAGAAGCACATGTGGCACCCACATGGAAGGTGGAACCCGCCTTGCTTAAGTTAATTGTTTGGAAGATATTTAACACTTCAGTAATGCATGTAAAAATCCAAGAAGTTAGGGATTGATATTTACATGAGAGGAGTTTAGTTTAGTTTAGTTCAGTTTGGTATTAGTTTAGTTTAGTTTAGTTTAGTTTAGTTTAGTTTAGTTCAATTTAGTTATGGTTCAGTTATCTTCAGTTGCATGTAGTTAGTTTGAGTTGCATGTTAGTTGACTTTAGTTGACTTGAGTTGCATGACTAATGAATTCAGTTGCATGACAGATAATAGGTGATACATTCAGTTAAGTAGGGATGATCAATCATGCATCATGTTTTCATGAATTGATAGAGAGCTATGTTTTAGTTAACAAATATTGACTTGGACCCACCTTGGGCACCCATGTTGGCATCTTGGAGTTAACACCTTTTGCATGAGAAGATATTTACAAGGCTGAGTTAACTGGGCCCATTCTTGGGCGCCAACTTTGAGCAGAAGCTTGGAAGATATTTTCTTGACCAACAATTAATTAGGAGTTCAGTTTGGGCGCCTAAATTGAGGAGACATTGGATTTGACTTCATGTTACATGTTGAAATTCTACTTGCACAAAATAGGCATAGATTTTTGAGATAATCTTTGTGCTTTGTAATTGAAAATTTTGGAGTTTTCAATGCTCATTATTGTCTATTAATTGCAACAAGTTGAAGAGAGTTTTTATCAGAGTTTATTGTAGGTTGTGAAGAAGAATTGTTGAAGGAAAAAGAAGCATCTCAATCAAGGATTGATACATTGTTATTGTAATATTGTTCTAAGGTTAAATAATACAAGCACTATTGATTTTGGTGGTGGATTTTTTTTCTTGAAAGGGTTTCTTCATGTATATGTTGTGTCACTTCTATCTTCTTGTCCCATTCTTCTACAATCTTCTGTCTACTTTCTACAATTGGTAAAATTGATCTAAACAGATAATCATACACAAAGAATTTGTAACAAAGAACACTTAATTAGATCTACAATCTCGTAGTTTTACAAGTTTTAAAGCTACATAATTACCTCCATTTTCAACATTTGGTATCAGAGCTAATAGTTGGGTAGAGTCTGGGATGCCTTTCTCTTAAAAGTTTGAAGGTTTTTTTGGCTATAGTGGGAGATTTTACTATTGTGTTATTGCTGATTTTGTAAAATAAGTGTGTTACAATGAGTTATAATTCTTGTTTAGATATTGAAAGATTCAATGGATCTAGTTATGAGATGTGGAAACTAAAAATGGAGGATCTCCTTGAAGAAAGAGATCAATGGTTAGCTGTTTGTAATGAGACGAAGTCACCTACAACAATGTCATATGAGGATTGGGCTAAGCTTGATAAGAAGGAAAGAGGGACCATAAGATATATCTCGTTGATGTTTTTCTCTTGAATGTTTCAAATGAAACTACTGCATATAAACTGTGGAAGAGAATAGGTGATATTTATCAAACTAAAAGTCTTACTAATGAGTTGTATTCTTTAAATATGAAAGATGGTGATTTTGTTGCACATCATTTAAATTCTTTTAATTTGATTCTAATTCAGTTAGCATCTGTAGATGTAAAGCTAGAAGATGAAGATACATGCATTTTGTTACTTTGTTCTTTACCAGAATCTTGGGAAAATCTAATTGTTGCTATCAGTGGTAGTGGTGCAGATCCTAAGATGGAAAATATAATTCCTATTCTTCTATCAAAGGAGATGAGGAGGAAGTCTAAAATGGGGTGCCAAGATGCCTTATTTGTAAGAGGTAGGCCTAAGGAAAAGGAATTTGAGGTAGACAAGAAAGGAAAGGGTAAGTCCAAAGGATGGTCTAAAACCCCTAGTAAGAGTAAAGTGTTGAAATTGTGGAAAACCTAGACATGTAAAGAAGGATTGTAAGAGCAAGAAAAAGAGTTTTGATGCTTCTATAGAGAAATCCTCAAATGACAATAGTGATGCATTGGTCATTTCATCTAATATTGTTTATGATAACTCTTGGCTTATTGATTCAGTTTGCTCCTATCATATGACTCCTAACGAGGAGTGGTTCACTAAGTATACTGCATATGATGGAGGGAATGTATTATTTGGAGATAATAGCACAACAAAGGTTATGGGAAAAGGAGAGGTAAAGTTGTGTTTCAGTGATGGTAGGGTTAAGACCCTTAATGATGTTTTACATATTCCAAGACTTGCTAGAAATCTACTTTTTGTCTCTAAGTTCAATGATTATGGAATTCATGTGACATTTGACAAAGGTGGTTGTAGATTGGTGAAAGAGAATATGGTGGTTGCTATAGGATCTCAGATTGGGACTTTATTTAAGTTGAATACCTCAAATTTGAATAAATTAGCCATTGTAACTGAAGCTAAAAATACATGTATGTTGTGGCACCATAGATTGGGCCACATTGGTGAAAAAGGTCTTAGGACCATTCTTAATAAGAAATTGGTTGACGGTATTCTTGATTATAATATTGAAAAAATGATTTTTGTGAGCATTGTGTTTTTGGAAAGCAATCTAGATCTTCATTTCCTAGTGGAACAAGTAAAGCTAAAAGATTATTAGAGATTATTCATTTAGATGTAATGGGCCCTGTGGATATTGACTTCATTAGAAAATCTAGATATTATGTCACATTTATTGATGATGTCTCAAGATACACTTGGATCTATTTTATGGAAAACAAATCTAATGTGTTTAATAAGTTAAAAGAATTTAAGGCTTTGGTTGAGAAACAATTATATCATAAGATAAAAGTGTTGAGATTAGATAATGGTGGTGAATATTGTTCTAGGGAATTTGATGATCATTGTAAGCATGCAGGAATTGTGAGACATAAAACTACTCCATATACACCTCAACAAAATGGAGTAGCAGAAAGGATGAACCAAATCTTAATGGAAAGAGCTAGGAGTATGTTCAGTAGTGCTAAGCTAGATCGGTTCCTTTGGGCTGAGGCTATAAGTACTTATTTTTATTTAATCAATAGATCCCCTAGTTCATCTATTGAAGATAAAACTCCTTATGAAATGTGGTTAGGTAGGAAACCTAGTGTTGCACATTTAAGGATCTTTGGTTGTGAGGATTTTGTTCATATGCCTAACGAAAATTGATCTAAGTTGGATCCAAAAGCATAGAAATGCATATTCATAGGTTATGGTGAAAATGTAAAAGCTTACAAGCTTTGGAATCCTCTAACCCAAAAAATTACTTTATCAAGAGATGTGATTTTCAAGGAATTTAGAGCTTATTCAGGAGAACAACCAAAGGAGAAGGATACTTCTTGAACAGTGCATTTTGAGATAAATACTAAGAAGCAAGAAGATGCACATGTTGAAGAAAAAATGGATGGATTGGATGAGGAGAGTTCACAGAGTTCTTTTGAGATAGATGCTCATGATGAGCATATTGAGGAACAAGAAGAAACCCCTTTGAGAAGATCCACAAGACAACAAAATACCATTGATAGGTATAGCCCACCTGATTTCCATTGTATATTTTCTTTGATGAGTACTAATGATGAACCTAGATCTTATAAGGAAGCTTTGTATTCATATGAGAATAAGCTTTGGTCACAAGCTATGCATGAGGAAATGAAATCCTTGGATACTTGTGACACATAGGATCTTGAGAGTTTTCCCAAAGGAATAAAGGCCATTGGTTGTAAATGGATCTTTAAAAAGAAAATTGGAGTAGATGGTAATCTCAAAAGGTACAAGGCTAGATTAGTAGCCAAGGGTTACTCCCAAAGAGAGGGAGTTGACTTTAATGAAATCTTCTCTCTTGTTGCTAAATTAACTTCTATTAAATTATTTGTATCTATTGTTGTTGCTTATGATTTTGAGATAGAGCAAATGGATGTGACTTTTTGCATGAGAATCTTGATGAGGAGATTTATATGAGGCAACCTGATAGTTTTTTTGTGAAAGGAAAAGAAGAATTGGTTTGCAGGTTACAGAGATCTTTATATGGATTGAAATAGTCACCGCAAATGTGGTACTAGAAGTTTGATGCTTTTGCATTGAAAATTGGTTATGTTAGGAGTGAGGAAGATCATTGTGTTTACATATTAAAATGTATCGATGATAAGCTTTTAATTATTATCTTGTATGTTGATGACATGTTGTTTATTGGTAACAGCAAGGTAATGATCAAATAATTAAAATCACAACTCTCTAGCACATTTGAGATGAAAGATCTAGGGGCTACAAAATATATCCTTGGTATGGAGATCAACATAGATAGAGGTAGTAGAAATCTTTGCTTAAGTCAAAGCAACTATGTTGATACTATTTTGAAACGGTTTAACATCTAGGAAAGTAAACCAATTAATATTCATTTACCAGTTGACATGAAGTTAAGTTTAGACATGAGTCCTAAATCTAATTTTGATCATAATAAATGTCTGAAATTCCATATGCTAGTGTACTTGGTAGTTTAATGTATGCAATGGTATGTACGAGACCAGATATAGCCCAAGCAGTGGGAGTTCTAAGTAGGTTTATGTATAAACCTGGTAAAGAACATTGGACTTAAGTTAAGAGGGTGTTTAGGTACTTATGAGGTACTTTTGATTACTGTTTGGTCTATCATGGTGCTAATGATATTGATATATTATGCACAGATCATTGGACATACAGGGTTTTGTTGATTTAGATTGGGCAGGAGACCTAGACAGTCGAAGGTCGACAAGTGGCTATGTGTTTACTTTGTTTGGAGCTGCGGTTAGTTGGATGAGTAAGAGGCAGCCCACAGTTGCTTTGTCCATCATAGAAGCAAAGTACATGGCTGATACACATGCCTCCAAAGAGGCAATTTGGTTACAGAGACTTGGGAAAGGTATTGATTTTAATTGCAAGCAAATTAAACTTGAATGTGATAGTTAGAGTGCTATTTGTTTAGCCAAAAATCCTATGTATCATGCTCATACTAAGCATGTTGATGTTCAATATCACTTTGTGCGAGAAATGGTTGAGAGTGGGAAGGTATTGATTGGGAAAGTTGACACTTTGATTAATGTAGCAGATTATCTTACGAAACCAGTTCCTACAGATAAGTTCTCTTGGTGCAGGAAGGCCATTGGCCTTGAGTCCTGTACTTGATTTATAATAATGATTCCTTGTTTAGAATGATTGCAATGTATAATGTCAAGTGGGAGAATGTTGGGAGTAGGATGCCATTTAATTGTAATCCTAAACATATTTCATGTATCCCCTAAGTCCTTGGAAAGTGTTACCCAACACTAGGATTAGAAAGAGATTAAATTTGAATGAAATGAACATGTAAATTGACATTTATAATTATTTATAAATGATAGGAACATGTGGGGACACCCAAGAAGAACTCCTACAAAATAGGAGAACATGGGGCACCCACATGGAAGGTGGAACCCACCTTGCTTAAGTTAACTATTTGGAAGATATTTAACACTTCAATAATGCATGTAAAGATCCTAAAAGTTAGGGATTAATATTTACATGAGTGGAGTTCAGTTCAGTTTAGTTTAGTTATGGTTCAGTTATCTTCAGTTGCATGTAGTTAGCTTGAGTTGCATGTTAGTTGACTTTAGTTAACTTGAGTTTCATGACTAATGACTTTAGTTGCATGACATATAATAGGTGATACATTCAGTTAAGTGGGGATGATCAATCATGCATCATGTTTGCATGAATTGATGAAGAGATATGTTTCAGTTAACAAAGATTGACTTGGACCCACCATGGGCGCCCAAGTTGGCATCTTGGAGTTAACATCTTTTGCATGAGAAGATATTTACAAGGAAGAGTTAAGTGGGCCCATCATTGGGCACCAACTTTGAGGAGAAGATTGGAAGATATTTTCTTGACCAACGATCAGTTAGGAGTTTAGTTTGAGGCGCCTAAATTGAGGAGACATTGGATTTGACTTCATGTTACATGTTGAAACTCTACTTGCACAAAATAGGTGTAGGTTTTTGAGAGAAGCTTTGTGATTTGCAATTGACAACTCTTTGGAGTTTTTAATGCTCATTATTGTCTATTAATTGCAACAAGATGAAGAGAGTTTTTATCAGAGTTTATTGTAGGTTGTGAAGAAGAATTGGTGAAGACAAAAGAAGCATCTCAATTAAGGATTGATACAGTGTTATTGTAATCTTGTTCTAAGGTTAAATAATACAAGCACTATTGATTCTGGTGGTGGAGATTTTTCCCGAAAGGGTTTCTCCATGTATATGTTGTGTCACTTCTATCTTCTTGTCTCATTCTTCTACAATCTTCTATCTACTTTCTACAATTGGTATAATTGATCTAAACAGATAATCATACACAAATAATTTGTAACAAAGAACACTTAATTAGATCTATAATCTCATAGTTTTACAAGTTTTAAAGCTACATAATTACCTCCATTTTCAAAAAGACCCATTCACCTTAGGGTGAATATGTCCTAGGAGGAAACTCAACAACTTTTAGTGACAGGTGCACAATGTCTTAACCTTCTCATATCTACCATAATTTTTTTATTTTTGATAGTTTTATGGTTTAAATTGGTGATTCAAGTTTCACATTGCACAATTGAGTTCATTTACTATTTTTAGTTTTTCACCCCAAAAATTGTTCAGACAGATTTTACCCCATCTTTGCATAAGGAAAACAACAAGCTCTCCATTAAGGTTGACTCACCTAAGGGTTGAAATTCAATATTTCCTTTGGGGATCTCTTTTTCCTCGTGAAATTAATAGAAAGATAGGCGCATCATACCATTTCCCATCCATTTTGGTGAACCTATTTTTCTTCATTTTAATTAGTGTTAATTTTAGGATTAGGATTAGGGCTTAAGTTTGAATTGAACTTAGAGTTAGGATTAGGGTTAGAATTAGTGTTAATGTTAGGGTTAGGACTAGAATTAGAATTAAAATTAGTTTCAATATTATATATCTTTAATAAAGTTAACATAATGTTATGTATTCTAGATTTAGAATTAGTGTTAGTGTTAGAATTAGTGTTTGTTAGAATTAGGATTAGGTTGTAATTGGAATTAGGATTAGTATTAGTTTTATAATTAGTGTTAGAGTTAGAATTAGTTTCAAAATTAGTGTTAGTGTTAGTGTTAGAGTTAGAATTAGAACAAGAGTTAAGGTTATATATATTTAATAAAGTTAACCTAAGGTTATAATTGATATTGTTAGAATTAGTGTTATGTGAGAATTAGTTAAATCATATTAGTAATGTTTGGTATAATTTACTATATAATATAATTTATGTTAATTTATAAGTTTATATTATATAAATTTAATATTCATAAAATATAATTATAATATTAAATATATATAATTTAATATAATTATATAATTTATTATTTTATAAGTTTAAAGTAATTTATAATTTTATTTGATTATATATATATATCTTTTTATTTATATTTAATAAATATTTTATTATTTTATTTAACTTAGTTTTATATAATTTAATTTACTTTTATATTATATATTTTTAATTTAAAATTAATTTATGTAATTGAATATTTATATTATCAATTATTACTATATATTATATAATAAATAATATAAAATTATATTATAATATATAATTTAATATATAACTCAATTCATGCTTGAATCCAATGAATTGTTCATTGGCAAATAGCCATGCTTGGAAATTTTGAGGCAATTTTGGCCAACTTATCCAATCACAATTTATTTATTAATTTAAAATCCATAACCACAATATGCATAAAAAATTAGGATTTTAATCTCTCGTGAATTTTTAGGGTACATAAACATTAGGTTTAACACTTCAAGATCTCATGGAATACAATGACCCGTGATATGCACAAATGAATTTGTGTAAAAAGGCTTTTAAAACATTAAAACAAATGCAAATTTACAAGATAAAGGCCATTTTGCAATTGGCCAACATCCTCCTTGCCTTTAGTATAATCAAAACTTAGAATGGGGTATGGACAACCATTAAAAGCAAAAGATTTCATTGGCATGCATACAAAACGTGGAAACATAAACATTGTTTTCATATCTATATAATTGGTACCCCAAGAAATACTAATACAATGATTGCAGGACATGAACAAATGTGATTGTGCATATAAATATGTGGTGGTAGCTAATGATGCACAAATTATATTTGATAAAATCTTTAGAAGTTTTCAAGAAAAAATAATTGGCAAGAGCAAAACCAAATAATAAGGCCTTAGAGAGTGGAGTAAAGCATAAATAAATTTTATATATTTCCATTTATACTAAAATCAGATTCCTTAGCACAATCATCGCTGCAATAGATGGAATCCTTGGAAAGCTTGATCCTTTTCCTTGTTGCACAAGACACAACCTCATCCACAACCACAACCATGACAACACCAGAAGTGGCATCAAGTTTAATCTTTTGAATCTCCTCATTGTTAGTGTAGTGATTAAGTTTAACTTAGGTTAATCTCTTAGGTGGTTTCTTTCTCATATTAGGTAGTTTTACACCCATTGCTTTTTTCTTGCCTTTAAAAGGCTATACATTATGTAATTTATGGCATCTCATTTTCATTCACTTTTGGTGAAATAGTGTGTGCTTCTCTCATGCATTGTGAAGGTTTTTATGTTGCAAATGGTTATTCTGGGCTCGATGGTTTCTACCTACATGGTATTAGAGCCAACCATTCTTCCCTCCTTCCTTTGAAAGTTTTCATCATAAGTTTTTGAGATTGTTTATTTGTTAAATGTTTTTCTGGCATTTGAATTTTTTCAAATTTCAAAATTGCCTATTTGTTGATTTTTCCTGGAAGAGAGATTCTATGTAGTTTGCCAGTGAATGCTAGTGTTTTTTTATATTTTGCATAGAACCTCTTAGTGTTGAATTTCCTGTGCATAGAGAGGTTGTTGTTCATGTGATTGGAGGCCATGATTTGACACATTACCAGGTTGTTTGATTTTTTGTGGAAGAGACATTTTTTTTTCTAGTTGTGTGCAACAATTAAGTTTTTTGTGCAATGATTCTCTATTGAAAAGAGCCGATTTTCCATTACAAACTGAGCAATTCTATAGGAGAGGCCTGATTTTTATTGAAGATGCCATGATTAGGCAGCAAATTTTAGTCTGCTTGTGGCACTTTTTTCTACTCAAAGGAGGCCTTTTTCTCATGTTATTGTTTCCTCCCAAACCCATTAGAAATGACAAGGAGAGGGGCAGCAACCTCCCAGGCTTAAGCATCTTCTATGCCCACTCTGACCACTTTGAAATCTACTCAATTGGAGGTGTTTTTGGAGGAGGCGTTCACACTTTGAGGCTGCAAGTGCAATTTTATAGGCCGATTGATCATTGCTAATCATTTGTGTGCATTGAGAAGACACGAGGAGGCGATTTAATTATTGTTTGGAGGCACGTTTTCTTCATTGGAGGACAATCTTGGTATCAAAATTTATATTTTATAAAGATTTCCTTGAAATATTTCATTTGAGGGCTTCTATGCAGTCAAAGTGGTGTGGGGCCCAAGTTTTTGAAGTTGTTTTGGGAACATTTATCCCACATTAGCAACGTGGGGTATGTTTTTGTTATTTTAATAACATTGTAGTGTGTTTGATTGGTGTGAGCAAGTCTCACAAATTGTGAAGAGGTTGTCAAGTTGTGGAGACTTATGTATTCATTTGGATTCCATATGGTGCAAAAATTTGCTACAAACAAATAGAAAGGTGTACAATTATTTTGCTCCAATTTTCTAGATTCAGTCCTTTTAAATTTCTTGAGTAATGTTTTTTTTGGATAAATCTTGAGAGGCTACATTGGTTAATACTTTTTGGAGATTTCAGTTTGGTGTATTTTTTGCCTTTTGTTGTCATGGCTACTCCCGAGTTAATTGAACTGTTAACCCCCCATAATTGAAATACCTAGAAGATGAAAATGCATAGGTTGTTCCAATCTAAGGGTTTGTGGTCTACATTGAGTGATAACCAACCCACTCTTATCAGGGAGTATGAAATATTTTCCCATATAAACAAGTGTGATAAAGCTATGGGTTTGATAAAATTGAATGTTTCTGATAGTCTTCTTTTTCATATTGATGAGTGTGATACACCCAAGGAGATATGGGATAAGTTACATAATCTATTTGGTCAGGTCAGTGAGTTTTGTGCTTTGCAACTAGAGGCAGAATTAACTCCTTTTTCCCTTGATGCACTTCTTTCCATTAATGATTTTCTAGTCAAGTTCAAATCTATGAGGTCATAATTGGTGGGATGTGGGAAGAGTAAAATTGATAAGGAGTCCATTTTTCTAATTTTTTCTAACCTGAGAGGTCCATTTGTAGTTTTTTCTTCTACCTTCTACTCCACCATGGATGCATTGGGCAATGTATTCCAAATGCCTTCTTTTGAGAATTTTTGTGACCATTTGACGAGGAAGCAAGCCAAACTTTCCCAGTTAGAGGGGGTCTCTATGAATCATGCATTATTTGCACAAGGATCTTAGAGCAAAGGGAAGAAGAAACCTAATACAAAGTCTAACGAGCCCTCCACCTCTTCAAAAGAGGATAAGCCTAAGAAGAATAAGTTCAGTTGTGTGTATTACAAGAAGAAAGGGCATGATGAACACCATTGTTATACAAAGAAGATTGATGATATTTCACATCTTCTTCAGAAGAAAAATATTACATTTCCCTCATCTGTGATTCCTTCTTCTACAACCTCTACATCTTCATCTGCATCATCATCATCCAAACCTACACAGTCAAGGAATGCAGGATTTAGAAGTGGTAAAGAAGATAAAATCTACATGGGTAAAGGAAATGCATTGGTAACTTCTGCAGTTCATTCTGGTTGTGATAGATGGCTTTTGGATTCAAGAGCATCTCACCACATGGGTTTTACTCCCTATCCTTTTTTGGGTGTTCATCCTACTGATATTTCCAAGATTTTATTGGGAGATAGTAAGCTTTTGGATGTTGTAGGGGTAGGCAATGTTGATATTGGTGATGGTTGTTTTAGAGATGTATTATGTATTCTTGATTTGCACACAAATCTTCTCTCCATCTATCAGATTACTCATGGTGAGGTACCTAAGACTGTAGAGTTCACTCAGATTTTGTTTTCATCAGAGAGGTTGATACTTGAAAAGCCATTGCTATTGGTAAAGTTGATCATGAGTCTCATCTTTATGCCTTCTCTCATTTTGTTGGTGATGATGATTATGAGCCTTTCACCCCTCTTGCTAGTGTTGATAGCAATTCCTTGGGAGAGATTGTCCATTTGAACTTTGGAGTTCTTTAGACCTATGTTGATTCATCTCCTGTTGCTTCAGAGGTTAATTCTTCAGCACAACAGGATGTTTTTGATCTTTCAAATCATGTTTTATTGGATGAGTATTTGGAAAGCATCTCAAATTTTTTTGTGGGGTCTCATCTTGTAGATTTGGGAGACATACTTGAGGGGATTTATCTCCTTTTTTATGAGAATTTTAGCATGGTAGTTGATACATCTAGATTGTCTTTGGAGATTGAAATTGATGAGCCTTCACTTTCACTTGGTTTGTCACATTTCTTGGTTTTTTTTATCATGATTATGTGGTGGATTATTCTATTTGGAGAATTCCTTCCTCTTTTTAGATGGACATGGAATGGCTTCTTCATCACTTGGTGGACATGTTTCTTCCTAAGGGGAGAGGAGTTGCTTGTAGGCATTGGATCATCTTTTGTTTTCGGGCACATTTCATCGGCATTGGGGCTTCTTCATTATGGGGGGTGTTGTGTGGTCTCACAACACATCCCAAGACTGAAAATACTTGGGGACCCAAGTGAAAAATAATTCTTATGGTAGGAGCTATCAAATTACACCAGAAGTGAAGAGCAAAGAGAAATCTTTGATAATAAAAGTACTTCGTAATGTAAGTGTTTTGGGCATCAGGTACTGGGTACCAGAAACATTTGAAAAGGTGAAAGGTAGTGTGAGTTTGAATAGAAGGCTTCATTCCAGTAAAATGGAGTTTCGGTATAACTAAGCTCTAGGAAAGTTAGTGGGTAAAGTTGAATACCAGGTACCGGGTTGTAATGTGAAGTGAAAATGTTAAAATTTTAAGATTATCTAATGATTCTGGTAATCCGATATATATGTGAGGATTTGTTATATGATAGAAAGCGTGTTAATTATGATATTTTTGTAATAACATTTTAATAATGGTTTTATTTACATGAGATGTTATGAATGGTTTCTTTCTTTTAAAGGGATTTAACGCGTGGAATTTGTGATTGCAGGAGATATCGATTGTGATGCAAAGTTCGGGTATGGACAGTTAGGAAAATTGTATTTGCAAACAAATCTGATGATGTTTCCAGGTTCAATGATGCACTTTAAAAGTTCATGTTGGAATATAGTTCATTGTAAAGATGTGCCAGATACCAGAATCTCAGGATGTTGGAATTCAAGCATGCAGTATAAAAGTGTACTTATTCCAGGAGTGACTCATTCCAAGAATGTTCAAATCGAGGAACCTGAAATATAGGAATAATACTTCCACCTTATCACTTTGTTATTGCAGGAAGTTCCTATATTTTTTTTAGCAGATTTGTTTGGTTCAAGGAAGAACCCTAATAATTAAAGATTAACACCCGAAGAGCTGCAATGTGTAATTGGAGTTGACTTCCATTGACTTCAGTTACAATTATCCTATTGGTCACTACATCCCACGTGCCTTGATGTGATTGGTCCCTTGGATTTCCTCTCATGTATTTGTCTTATCCTATCTAAGCCTTGTGTTCTATAAAAGGCCAGAGGATTCCTTTTTTATTTTAAGTTCAGAATTTGTGGATGTCGAAGGAGCATAAACTTTTTCAAGTTTTGTTCTTTTTTCCTATTTTTTGAACCATTATGGCATAAAACTTTGTATGCACGTAGACATTGATTAATATCAGAGCTAATTAGATAGCTACTTATCTTAGTATCTTTTGTAGCTAGTTTTGTTAGTTCAGCTGAATAAGACTGTATGGTGTGTCATTTAAGGGTGTATACAAAACCTACTCAGTGTCCAAAAATGAAACTCCTCTCTCTAAAATCTTGCATCATTTTATATGTAGCTGTGAAGCAATCTGGGGAAGAATTAAATGGTTTGCTTTGTTTTAATTGATTCTTTGGGGTATCCATGGAGAATAACTGGGAGAAACTTTTAATTTTTAGTATTTTTTATGCTTTATTTTAGAGTAGATGTTTAAATTCTTGAAAATGTTCCAAAATTTGAATAAATGGATGGAATTTTATTGAAAATCTTTTGTTTTCCATAAAATTGTTGAATTCTTAATGCTAAATCTACTTAAGTGATAGCAAAGAATTTGTAATGTTTAGGAAATATTATTGTAAATCTTTCGATTTCATAATGCTTGACTTTATGATTCAATTGAAAATCCAATGCCTAAAATATTTAATCCAAAACAAAAGTCCTTTTTAGATTAACAACAAATATCACATCAGTACTCGAGAGTGACCCTAGTGCAATCATGACCTAGTTATCAGAGACTTGGGATTGAACTAAAGCCAATCTTTTCTTGTTAAAGCAGAATTCCCTTTAGGTTGTCTTTTTTCCATATCTTTCAAGAAGGATAGACTCTTTTTGGTCTTGTCTATGAAGAATTTATTCTCCTTGTTTGTTGTGAGTAAAATCGTCGTCAATAGGGGGGATATAATATCTCCTTTTTTCATTCCTATGGGGGGATCATTAATTGTATATACATGATGTATGTAGTCCTTGGGGGGTGTTCTTGAGTCCTCCATCCATGCATCTTGTTTTGTTTTTCTCTCTTTTGGGGAGGGGTTTTATCCCATAGGGTTTTTCTCCTTTTCTCCAATTGTGAGAGATTCTTTTTTGCATTGTAAATGGGTAGCTAACTCGGTTGTGCAGTCGAGACCCATATTGCATTTTAATTTTGCATAATAATCTCCCTAAGTTTGCACTTAAGGGGGGGTGTTAGTGTAGTGATTAAGTTTAACTTAGGTTAATCTCTTGGGTGGTTTCTTTCCCGTATCAGGTAGTTTTACACCCATTGCTTTTTTCTTGCCTTTAAAAGGTTGTACATTATGTAATTTATGGAATCTCATTTTCATTCACTCTTGGTCAAATAGTGTGTGCTTCTCTCATGCATTGTGAAAGTTTTTTTTGTTGCAGATGGTGATTCTAGGCTCAATGGTCTCCACCTACACTCGTCATACGCCATGATTTTTGCTCACCTTGGGAAACATGCTTAGATTCCATTAATATTTTGCAATAGATATTTGGCCCTTCCATGTAAAATCTTTCCTTTCAGACACAACAATCGAAAAAACTTTAATGTGGCTAAATTTAACACAAAAATATGAAACATAGGAGCAAAATATAGAGGCAAAAATGAGTAGTGAAATGTCTGCCGCTTTAAAATGAAATGTTGGGCTTCAACCATTATTTTAAAGTGACCACATGACTCTTCCACTACCTTCCATTTCATTCTCATGCTATACCATCAGTTTCACAAGCCTTATTGATGGTTTAGATGTTGACAGTTTCATTCTCTAATATTCTTTCATGCATTAAACACCATCTACACGCCATTTTTAAACTTAAAGGGTTTTTATGTTTATAGACCTTTGAGGCCCACTATGCAACTATAGACACCTCTCGATGTAATAAATATTCTATTATTTATATACTTGTATAAATGTATTAATCCAACAGAAAGATATTTCCTTGAGCATGCTATAATTCAATAATGATCATACTAATTTTATAAATAAAGAACATATTTTCCTTTTAAGATAATATTCTGCCAAATTAGCATATACTAGAAAGAATGATCAGTTAAAATAATATTCACACCAACATGATTCAAAAGACATGAATAGCCAAACCACAATGACCAATCAACTCAAAAAGATCATCCACATGAATTCATAACCAAATAATATTTTGTGTGTTTGTGTGATAGTTCTTAAATTCATGATGGTATTGGCATTCTTATGGATTTTCTTCCCTCTCTTGAGTGATACTCTCCCTCCTCATCCAAGAGGGGGGGAAATTTCTCTTTCATCCACCTAATTAAATAAACAAGGTAGTTTGTCTATTATTGTGTTATCAAAACATAATATAATCATTCATTAATATTTCAAGATAATCAACTTCACATATACAAACAATATGAAACTAATATAAATTTGAATCATCAACATAATTTAAATGTCTTTAAAACAAGTTTTGGTATCATAGTCAAAACACAAATCAAAATATAACATAATCCAGAGGGCTCAAAAACAAGATGTGACAATCTTCTCTTTTGTATATTTTCTTCATCTTTCATGTTCTTAAAGTGTTAATTTACATGTCATTATGTTGCTAAATTTCATATATTTAAAAGTTGCATTTTTTATCCTCTAAGGGTTAGTGGTGGAAAATTAACTATGTTTGTTTTTGCTTTAAGGGCATAATAATATGTGCTATCTAACAATATTGAAAATTTTTATTAAGAAAATCATAGGATATTAGAAGGTGCATAATGGGTATTTTTCCATACAAGTCATAGCTAATACAAGGTCACAAGCAAAAAACTTATATTTGTACATGAAAATCCACACAAGGTTTGGATATAAAGTATAACATACCATAGGAAAAAAATTATACACCTATACAAGCCATTATTTATCATCTTGTAGGCTTGCAACGCCATGGAAAACATGATTGTAGATATATCATCATTTAAGTCACCTCTACACATCTTATTTGTAGCAATAGATCATCATTTAAGACAAGGGCATAGTGTAGTAAAACATGGGAAAGAGCCCTTTCTCATATATATAAAATCATCATGCACTAACCTTGTACATTAGCTTACAACCCACTCTAGTCCATGCTAAGCCCACATACATGTAGCATATACATCAACTATTCAAAGGTCACTAGAGAGAAAATGATCCTTTGCATATGACCTTGTGGTTATTGAGATTCCATTCATGATCACATAGCCTTTCGATGAACCCAATCATACCATTTAGGACTCAATCCATGTAATAAAATCCATCATGTTCATATTCCTACTAGCAAGAGGATGAAAACCCTTAATTTAGGGTGTGAAGATCATGACTAGGACACAACTAGAATGATGCTTGAAAGCATCAACCTCTGCCATTAAATTATCACCAATAGACAAAGATAACCCATATAGTGTATTCATATTAAATTATTGAGCCCAACTATTCATGTGCACAACACACAAAAGAAGTTGCACACTCAAGTAATTGGTCACTAAGATATTTTTAGCTACTAGAAAATAGGAATGAGCCATATGGTCAACACACATTAGAGTAAGAACTTTGTTGAAAAGTCTTTAAATAGACACACGCATGTAAGTTACACCATAAATACCATGTATGTGTCACATAGCACACATCGATAACCCACTAGTTTCCATGCCATTATTATTGTTCTTTCCACAATCAAAGTTCACACATAATAGGCCATCATCAACCATCAATTCCACACCAATATATGTTGACCCTACCATGAAGAAATAAATGCATACAAACAAAAGAGTAGGGCCAAAAATTGTTGTCACATATATGCCATGCACTTATCTTATATTAACTTTCCTAACAAGTTTACAAGGGTGTGAAGACAAGTATAACATGCAAGAATTTTGCATTTTGAGGCAAGTACCAACAATACCCAAATAATAGATAGTTCATGTTAGATGTAGCAATGAGATTTCTAAATATAACTTTATTTTCTTGTTAATATGGATGAAACCTTTCATGCTATGGAACATATGGAGGATGAGAAATGTTTTTTTCTTACATTTCTTATGGTGAAAAAAATAACTATTTTACTTTCTTCTCTTTAGTATCTTAGGAGGAAGGGGAGGTAATAAAAGAATTATTTGTGCACTCTTGTGCTTTTGACCCCATATATTTTTATTTTCTATTTATGAAGGAAAACTTCATTTGCATTTGTAGTCTCCTTGGGAGTAGGAATGTATGTCCATAGTAAAATGACTCAAATATAAAAATAAATTACAAAAGATTGTGATAACTCTTCTTTCATGTACATAATTTAGCCTTTAATATATAATTGAGGGAACACATTTTATATGCTCAAGCCATGGCCTATCAAGTGAAATGTTGAACCCAAATTTAAAGATTTCTTGACAAAATTAGAAAACACAAGAAGCTCTTTGTAATCAACTTTGAGAGAGAAAATAATGCTTCCATAATGTTAATCAATGCACCATTATCCATCTTCAATGACACCCATAAATAGTCATAACCATACTACCTATTACAAAGTATAAATATTTACTAATGCATATATTGAATTGATTGTGTACAGAGGCATGGGACTTTGTATAGGTGATATGACCTTGGTACCATGTCACATGGTCCAAAGGACTTGCCTATCCCTCGAGAGTACTCCCAAATACCCTTTCCATCTCATCCATCTACATCCTCCAAGGAGAATCTCCACTATTGATTCTCCTATTAATTCCTCTCCCTCCATCTCCTTCAACCAAATGAAGACCACATCTCTCCATGGATCTCAACCAATATGGGCCATTGATTTCATCATTTAATCATATCCATCCATTGGTTCCTCCTAGTTTCTATAACTTGGCCTCAACCTAGACCATCTTAATTCACTACTTGAATTCAACCTTATGTTGCTCGCAAGAGCACTCATGCCAAACCATCCATGAGCACAAGCACCCTTTCTTTGATGCAACAAGTGCTAGTTTGGTGATTTATTTTCATCTTTTTATCACACTTCACTAACCTTACGATTAATCATGAGTGTTTCTTGTGTTTTGAGTAGAGTAGATTAATATTGTTTTGGTTTACTCTATTAGACTCAAAATTGTAGGTGCACAGTCCCTAACCCAAAAATTGGAATTCTAGAAGAGTTATCCACTACAATATGAGAAGTACTATTGTAAAAAAGAGTCTCAAATAGACTAGATGAATGAGTCATGTGATGTGACATTTTGGAGTCAATAGTCCATTTATTTTCTCAAGAGATTTAGGGTGATCCCATAAAGCTGGTTTACAATTTCTGGGATATTATGATTTTTGTTGAAATCGCATATTTTTAGAAAATATAATGATTTAAGCCTTAAAAAGTTCCATTTAAATCATTCCAATTGAAGATGGTTTGATCAAACTACCTTAGATCAAACCCCCTTGGATAGAACCTCGTTAGTTTTAAACCATACCTATAACAAAGTCTCCTTTACACCCATCAAAATGATGATAAAAAACCACTTTTGATTTACCTTTTAGGGGATCAAATGAATTCATTTAAAATTTATTTTTTGTAAGTATGTAGTCCTTATTATAAGCTTCCCAAAAAGTATAATTTTAAATAAATTTAATTTTATTATTATATTTATTTTTATTTCTTATGAATGTAGGTTTTTCACCAAAAATCAAGCTCTATATTCTACACATGTGGAAAAATAGAAGATTATTAAAAAAAATTTGAAAAATATGAGAACACTAGATATTGAAGTCCTTGATCCAACAAAAAAAATTGAATTTCAATACATACAATTTTTTTTTGTGTTATATAGTCCACCTATGTTTGAGTTGTAATTGGTTTGACTTCGAAACTTGATTAAGGAAAAAATATTCAATAAAACACTATGAAACCAATTGGAAGCACTAGATATTGTAGTTACAAATCTAAACTAAAAAAAATAGAATTTTATCCTTCATGGAAAAAATGTTATGTGTTATATGGTGAGCGTCACTCCTTAAAAACGGTGTTTACTAAAAAAAACTAGTTTTTGAAGGAGATGGAAAAAGAAGTGCAATTTGATTCCAAAATTTTTGAAAAAAATATATTTAGAATCCATAGACAAAATTTCACAAATCACTAGTTTGCATCATCTTCAAATTCCTCACGGTTTAGCCACTATAGGTGCCCGAATGTGAAGATTTAGTTAGAAAAAATCAGTTCAGTGTCCAGTTTGGCCAAAAATTATAAACCAGTATACTATTTCTCACCTTTACCTTGTACACAAAGTGCATGGCCTTTTCCTATAATGAGGGAATAAGACTTAGAGGATGAAATGGTGTGCTACTACGTGGCTTCCTCTAAAGCTTCTAGTCTCTTCTAACATTTGGTAAATTTGCATGTCCCTCTTTTCCACAAAATAACTATAGGTTTCTCTTTATTTCTTCTTTGCCTTGGAGGAAGACTCACCAAACTTAGAAGATTTGTCATTTTAGGAGCAGATTGGTGTTTTTTCACTTCTACTTTGGCTTGGAGGAATTCACACTACTTGATGTAGATTATGTTAGGATTTTTATATTTTTTCTTTTCCCTTTGGATGACTATGTGACCAATGCATGAGTTTTCAAACTAGAAAGTGAATCCAATTATGCCAACTAAGCATGTTCACATGTCAAGTGATCCCAAAAGACCTCAAAATAAGGCATGATAAAATTATCATCCAATACATCTATAATAGAATATAAAGTAGAAGAGAGCACCTAAATTGTCTCTCTAAGCTTAAATAGGATTAAAAAATGTAATAATTTTCATCATTATCCTTTCCATAACCTTGTAAAAGTGACTTGAGTGATTTGAATTTTACAAGAAATTCCTCAATAGAAGGAAAGGAACCAAGTACAAGAGTAGTTAATTCTACCTCAATCTGTAGTGCCCAAAACTCACTACCAAATATCTACTTGTATTTATCCCAGATCTAATTAGGAGCATGACAAGATTCAACGTGAAATAACATGCTATTTGAAATATAATATACAATTAGGCACATGGCCTCATACATCTTATTCTTGCAATAAAATGTCTCATATTCCTACGTGAGCTCAAGTGGAGTTTGATCCAATGTGGACTATAATCCCCTAGGTATTAATAATATAATTATATGAGGTTTTCAAGTGTGATAGTTGTGTAACATGAGATGCTCAATAGAAGTGAGTTTTGTTTTTACAAAAATTACTATTTTTTTGGAAATGAATGCTTTATGATCCTTTGATGTGTTTTAGGAATAAAATTGACCCCCACAACAGAAAAACAAACACTTTTGTAAGTTTGTACAACTATAAAGAAAAATAAAGAGTTCATTTTAGATTGAATTTCTATGTACCTAGTGAATAATATAGAAAATCCAATATGATTACTCTATTGATCACAAAACCAACCTTCCAACATTGCAATAATTATGAAAAAATGGAGATCCAACAAATTTTTTATTAGTCTATAAGTGAAAAAGGAGACATGACTTTTATCAAGATGATAAATTGCACCAACAAAATATTGAAAAAATACTAGCACCACTAACAAGTGCTTAAAACTAGCTTTATGATGATTATTTATTTTTAAAAATATAACTTTGTATGCCCAAGTTATGTAAAAAAAAGAGAAAAAAACTCAGGTTATGGCTAGAAAAATAGGGCAAGGTGGCCCTATGATGGCTCCTTGGCAATGCTTAGGTGGTTCTAATGGTGGAGGCGACTCTTAGGCTAAGAAAAAGTATTGAAGTAAATATGGATATTATATAAATAAAAGGGTACTTAGCTAGAAAATCCACATAGATATACTACAATAAATAAGTGTAGATGATTTGTCGATGTGTAGGAAAATCAATATCAATCAAATGAATGCTTTTGAACCTAAAAAATATTATCTATCATTATGGGTCACTTCTATGATTATAGACTTGATCTACACAAATTATGGATTGAACATGGATATAAATTGTGCATGGACTTGATATTTGCTAAACTTTGATGATTACTTATCTGTTTACTTAGGTACTCTTGAGATTTGCTATGTTGGATTGGTGGTGTTTAGGAACACCTTTGAGGAGTTTGCTAAGAAAGGTGTATTCTACCTTATTTAAACCACTAAGATACTAATTTAATAAATTTTGAAAAGGATAAAAAATGATAGGCAATCATGAAAATAGTTCCTTATATGTTGATGCAAATAGACAATGTTCTAATGAATGATCTAATTATGTGAGGATCTCTAAATGCTAAATTGATGTGAAAATGAGCTAGGGTTAACTCATAAATACAACTCTAAAGGTGGAAAGTGAAATGTTTCATGCTTCAAGTTAGGACACAATGACTAGTAGGAAGGGTTGTCATGGCCCCACATTTGAGTTTGAAATCAATTTTTTTTGGGTTCATTTCTACAAATTGTGGAATTGACCCTTAGACAAAATGGAAAAAAATGAGGATCAAGACTAGTCCTCACGAATGAGTGTAGATGATATTAGGTAAGGCTCAAATTATGCATAATATCTTGTAGAATTCACTTCACTTTGATACTTTTCATCGCATAAGGAATAATTAGATCAAGTGATCCCAAAATAAAGGAGAAAAGTCTAAGTTATACAATTTTCACCATTACAACCATATAATTGCTTCTGAAATTAAGTACTTGTAATCACTTCATTATTAAACAATGACCCTTAGCCCATCATATTGAAAAACATTACATGATAACACAAAATACTATAAAGAAGATACTAGTTTTAAATGGGATCATTTAGGTTAATTAAAGAAATATCTTCAATAAGCACAAAGTAACCTATATAATAGAGTTGGGATATATAATCACGATAAAGTGTATGAAAATTTGATGTGAGGGCTAGGGCCTATACTTAGCTTTGAAATTATTGATGATGGAAGAATGATGTTGAAGTTGAATAGAAAATTAGTTTGTCATTGTTCAAAAATTAATGTCCTCTGATTGATAATTATCTCAAAATTTGTATGATCTTTGAAAATTTTATGTTTCAAATGCAAGTGTTTTGGGTTCAATATTGAGTGTAACAAAATTGATTTGATGCATGGATTTGATCTTTGTTGTGCATGATCAATTTGATAGAATATGTGCCTAAAAACTTGTTGGTCTTTTCCCTCTAGATAATTGAACTTGTTAAGGTGGTGTCTAGGGGCACTATTTAGAATTTTGTTGACTCAAAAGATGAACAAGTTCTCCTAGGTCAAACCCCTTTGGTGAATTAGATTAATATTGATGAAAAATATTGAATACAACATACGTAGGCATGTAGATGGCCTATATGATGATGTTGATCTAATTTTTTTTATTATGATTAAAAAATGAAGGTATGCAAAACAATGGTGTGAAGCAGAGTAGGTTCACTGAGCAGCACGGTTGTGAAAACTGGTGAAGCAAAGAAGGAAGGCACGATGAATGCAAAATTGTGTTGGGGGGACGAAGCAATCAAGGAAGAATCAGGGGAATGACGTTTGGACTATACCCCTCAGTGTGTTTTATCAGGAGGGAAATGGGTGGACAAGTGTCACCCAATTTACTGGAGGCAAGATGCAGTTTTGGGGAAGAAAGAAAACCTGTGTGCAAAAGACATGATACTCCAGAATCTCCTTTGAAGAAACCACAATCCTAGGCATGACAAGCCTTGCCAACTTGGAAAAGGACAATTAGAAGGTGAAAGGATTGGGTGGAGATGATGACTCATAGAAGATCGAGCAATAGGTGAAGGGTGAGGAGCAAGTGGATCACATAGGGACCTGAGGTGTGTCAGAATTTGGTGGAGAAGAATAACCCTAACCAAAAGGCTGAAGAAGAAATTCTAGAAATTGATGTCTCTGGGGAAATCAAGGCTGATGCGACAGTCCTTAGGGATTTTTCCTTCATTTTTCATTTCATTGGTGGAACATTTGATTGAGCCGCAATTAATAATTGGATTTAGGAGCATTGGAAAACAAAAGTCCTAATAAGATTCTTGCTGAAAGGCTTCTTTGTGGTGGTTTTCGCAAACAAGGAAACAAAAAAATGGGTCACAAAGGGAGCGCCATGGTTCATGAATGGAAAACCCTTGTATATGCAACCCTGGAATCAAAACTTTGATCCAATAAAAATGCGGTCATATGACCAGCCGGTTTGGGTTAGGCTCTATAGTCTTCTAGTGGAATACTGGACTGGAGACTGTTTAGAGAAAATTGGTCACTCTTTGGGAACCCTAATGGAGATTGATATGGGCATCCTTGATGGTGATCTCTACAAATATGCCAGATTGAACATAGCGATAATTAATACCATCCCTCATAGTATCTTCCTATTGGTTAATGGGGAACACTGGTCTCAGGAGATTGAAACTGAATATTCAAGGATGTATTACATTAAATGTGGGATGTGAGACCACAGGACTGAGGAATGCAACAAATGAATGAAGAAAGTTTGGAGAAGGATGCCATAAGAGAATCGTTCACCTTGTATTCCTAGGCCCGTCCCTGAAGTCTCATCTGAGGAGGTTGCCCAAATGGGAGATACTTTGAATTGCGGTAAGGCATTGGTGGCTGTGGGAAATTCCCTTGAGGTTGTGCTTGAATAAAAGTGTATGGATGATACTAAGCCATTGTATCCTCCCCAAGAGAGGTGTCAAGAAGTGAAGGAAAGTGACGGGGCTGAGGTGGTCTCCATGGCAAGCGAGGATCTGGATTCAAATCTGGACTGAGATGACGAGTTGGATGTAATTGAGGATAGATGCATCTCCCAATCAACAGTTAAACATTTGGGTTTGGGAAAAGTTGGCACTTTTGGCAACACCCAAGGAAGGAAGTCCTTCAAGCAGCTGAGGGAAGAGGAGGTTGTTGCAAAGAAATACACCAGCAATACCAAATTTCTAAGTACCAAGGGAGGAAGCCCCTCCCTTGGGAAACAATGAAGATCACAACATGGAATGTTAGGGGCCTAAAGTCCCCTGACAAGTGACACCTAGTGAGGTGTCAACTTCAGAAAAGCATAAGAAGTATTATTTTATTACAAGAAACAAAGCTTTCTGGAGAAGATGGGTTGAAGTTTTTGAAATATTGCCAATATCAGAATGGGTGTTTTCAGGATTTTTAGGGCTCCGCAGGGGTTTTAGGAATATTATGGAAGGTGGCTACAATTTCTGTGGAGGCCATTTGCTCTTCTACAAATTGGATGGCAGTGAAGGCTTATGATCTTGGTCTTAATTGTCAATTCTTGATCATTGACATATACGGGCCAATAAAAACAGAGGAAAATGCCTCTCTTTGGGTTTCAGTGCTGGAATTTTCCCATCCTAATCTAAGGGACAAATTGATCATTAGTGGTGACTTCAATTCCATATTAGATTTGTCAGAAAAAAGTGGTGGGGTTAGAAGTGTTTCACAAGCAACCTTGGATTTTAGAAGCTTTGTGGTGGAGGCTGGTTTGGTAGATTGCTTCACAAAGAACATAATTTATACCTAGACTAATAGGCACACATATTTCATTGCTATTGCTGAGAGATTGGATAGATTCCTGGTCTCCCCACCTTGGTACAATTCTGGTCTACATCTGTCTGCTAGCATATTGCCTATCTCCATCTTAGACCATTATCTAGTGGAATTATCCATAACTGGCATGATTGATACGTTGAAGACAAGTTTCAAATTTCAAAATATGTGCTTGAGGTACAGAAGGATGACCCTAGTGCTAGGAGCACATTGGAATCATTTGGAAGGGCTGGGTGGGGGCTTATCAACCAAAATTGGTTAACAAACTCACAGTCATCAAGCAGACTTTCGAGAATGGAATAAAAATTGAAGTTTCAAAGGAAACATTTTTATTTAGAAAAAGCTAATATGGAGAGATGGGTTAGAGCCCTCAACAAAAGGTTAGCTCCAGGAGACAACATGAAGGGAGATAAAGGAGTTTTCTCAAGAGGAAAATTTGAGAGAAATGAGAAGCTTAAGACAAGAGGGAGAAGTTACGGAGGGATAAAATCAAAGGAGGAGTCTAAGCTAAAAGCGAGGGCGATTCAAACTCTAATTTTTTTCATGCTTCAGTACTGGCCAGGAGAGTTGCTAATAAGATAGAAGTAATTCAAACTCTCGATGGTCACACAGTGCGTGGTGAGTCTAAGGTTGGCGAGGCTGCGATTGAGTTCTTTATTCACCTTCTTGGAGGCCAGTCTCAATAGGAGGTTGGTGGTCACTTCCTTGACTCGATAAGTAATCGAGTTAGTGAAGCGGACAATAAGATGTTCTGTGAATCGATTTCCAAAGAAGAGGTTAGGATCACTCTATTCCAATTGCATCCCCAATAGGGAGTCGAGGACCTAATAATGCATGGATTCCACGGCCAAGATTCTTCCGAGTTGTTGGAGCTTAGGTGGAATGATCTTTTGGGGCTTCGCCGAGGGACTTACTGTAGAGATCCGAGGGAGGTTTTATTAAGAGTCCGAACAGCTTCGATGAGATTGGATTTGATCGAAAGGCACAGATGCTATTCCTTTAGCGATTATGGGCCCATCTCATTATGCAATACCGGTATTTACTTAAGGTGATAGCCGGAGTCCTTGCTTTAACAGAGCTCAGAACAAAATTTGTTGGGGAGATTATATCTATAAAATTTGAGAGATGGTTTTATGCGTCAAAATCACTGCCAATATCTGCTTATCAATGAAGGTATTCATACTCTCCAGAGTCCCGAGAGAGCAGGAAAAGTGGGGATGATATTGATTATTGATTGGTACATTAGCAAGGTGTAGCGGTAAAGATTTAGCAGTTGGATTGCTTCCCTTCTAGAGGTCATGAAAAAGATGGGGTTCGATAGTCACTGGTGTGATCTTATCTTCCATTTCATCTCTTAGGTCTGGTTTTTGGTCTCTGTTAACCAAACTCTTCATGGTTTTTTTCAGGCCACCAACGGCCTCAGACAGGGTGATCCCATATCATCGTTCCATACGATCATACAGCAGAATCTATTGGATTCTCCACCAAGAGTAGAAGCCCGATTGTATGGAGATGATAGGAGAAGTGCGGGTGGCGCGAGCATCGACCAGTCACTCATTCCCAATTTCGCGTGATACCACTTTGCTTTCCAGTGGAAGCTAGCATTAGGGAAGCTAGATGCATCAAAGGAGTGCTCAATAGCCGAATGCCAAAGTCACGATTCGGGACAAAATGAATGGGGATAAGTGGTATGTTTATTTTTTTCCAATTACAAGGAGCTTCATTTGCATTGAAGCCATCACTACAATCTTAGGGGATTCAAAGTGATGGGGAAGCTCCAGAAAAATTCAGCAAGCGTGTAGATATTTGGAAAGGAGTGTACAAAGCTGAAACATTAGGGGAGGAGAATTAGTTGCTTGAGATATAGAAATAAAAATTATTAGAAATGGTGGCTCATGTTGGTGAGAATTACAATGGAAATGATCTTGTCAGCACTTCCAGTTTATACAGTATCATGCTGCCAGAGCCTGGTGAGAGGTGGAGAGAAATGATATGGAGAAGTTTTGAAAGGTTCCTAGGAAGGGATCGAGAAAGTGACAGAGAGAAATAAAAACTATTGGATGGGACACAACTTGCAAACAAAGAGATGGCAGGGGTTGGGTTAAAGGGTCTAGATTACCAGAAACAATGCCTTCTGAAGCTCATTTGGAGAGATGTACAAAAGGCTCACGAGAGTTGTGAGTGCTTTGGATCCTGTAGAATAAATATTTGGACAACTTGGACCCATCAAGAATTTTAACATCAACAAACATCGAAGGTGGTTCAGCGGTATGGAGATATATAATAAATTGCAAGCCCTTGATAACTTGCCACCTCTTGTGGAGGATTGGGAATGGTAGATAAGCACTGTTCTAGAAGGACTCATGGAATGAAACATATATAAAATTAATGGAGGTACATTGGAATTTAGATCCAATCATTAGGTAGAATTTGCAAAGCCCGAAATTGCCTCAAGGTGGTGGACTATATTCGAAGGGAAGAAGACTCTTTGGGCGGTCATTCCAAATGGATAGATGTTGAATCTTTGCCATTTGCCACAGGTGGAAGGGATGTGGTGAAACAGGGAATTAAATGTCTGGGGCTGAGATCAATCCCGAGGCAATGGGAGGACTGAAATAATATGGTTTGGGGCTGGCTGCGAGGTGAGGTGATGCATTAAGTTGGGCTCTGAGTCTTCAAATTAAAGGAGGGAGGAGACTGGATGGCTGCTCTGTGCTGGGAAACCAAAGAGTGTGCTAAGCGAGGGGGAGCTTTTTCTAGCAGGTAGCCTTGCATCCAGCGTTGCTTAGCGGAGAGAAGATTGAGAGTTGGGATAGGTGACCCTCTAGATGTAGCCAGCCCACTTTTGGCAAAGGCAGAGTGGGAGGCATGGATCACTTATTTCTCTCATGTCCAGTGGCAACCTCATGCTAGGATTGGTTGCAAGGCATATTTCGCTACCAGGGTCCAAGACACTATAAGCTCTGGGTTTTTTTAACCAGCTGGTTGATAGCAAACAAGAACAAGAATGGTTATTGGTACGAGATTTGGATAATGGCACCTTCATTGGTAGTATGGCACTTATGGAAGGAGAGGAATAGGTGCATCTTCAAGGAGGAATCCCTAAACTGCAAACAACTCATAGTAAAAATCCAAGGTGCCATCATTGAGACCGCAAATAACAGAACCAACATTGGTTCCAAGGCAAATTTTTTGAGGTGGGATAAGGAGATTCAGAAGGCTTGGAATGATCTAAAAATTCTGAAGGCTACAACACTCAGAGCAAGCAAGGTCAATGGGGCAGTACACTGGACACATCCGGTTCGTTTAAAATGGAAGCTAAATTTGGATAGGGATGCCAATGGCAATCCCGGCCGTGCAGGGGCTAGTTGTATAATCAGAGACACAAGTGGCGAATGTGTATGGGCGACGTCGAAGAATTTGGGAGTTTGCTCCAATAATTTAGCTAAGATGGAAGCTTTGTAGTTAGGTCTACAATGATGCATTCAAAATGGCATAGATTTGGTGGAAATCGAGGGTGATTTATAGTTATGTGTCTAGGCAATTACTTTAGGGAAATTGCCAAATTGGAGAATTGGTGATTGGATTGCACCAATTAAGGAGCTCCTAGGAAAGCTTAACAAATTCTCCCTAGTACATGTTTATAGGGAAGCAAATAAAGCAACAAATTCTTTGGCAAATCGAGGAGTATTTCAAGAAGATCGGGTGATTGTGGATTTTACCATGCGGCGTTGGCTGGGGTTGTAGGAGATCATTGATGAAGATTGCACTGGGAGTCGAGCTAATATTCCATATTCTACCTCAGGCCTGTGAATGGATGACATGATATATGCTTCATGTGCCTTCAGGTGTTGGCAATGTTCGAGATTTGGTGTAAGGATCAATAGGTGGTCGTTGCAATGGTTGCCAGTCATGGGCCCCAACTTAGTTGCTATATTTGTTCATGCCCGTCAGTTTTTTGCGTATTCAAAACTTTGTGTGAGCCTGGTGTGGGTTGCTGAAGAGCTGAGATGGTGCATTTCTTTGGCTTGAGTTGCCTTTGCTTCGATGAGTCTCTCATAGAGCAACACGATCAACTCTTCATCACTCATAGCTCAGAGGTGCATACTGCGATAGTGGATTTGGTTTTGGGGGTGTTGAAGGAGGAGTGTCATTGGTGCAATGAGAAGGTTTATGAGGTTGAGATTGGACACCTGGTTGATTTAACCAACTCCCGGGAGAGGGCAATTGAGTTATTCAATGGTTTTGTGCTGGCTGTCAACGCCCATGTTGTGGCAAATGCAACTTTGGCATTGGCCGTAGATGGCTTGGTCAACCATCTGAGACTCTTCTTTGATCCTGCTTGCCTTGATGCCGAGGAAGATGAAGGTGAAGTTTATGAAGTGGAAGCGCTGCAACAACGCAGGGCGACACAAGAGAACTTCATGCTAAATGCTTGGGAAGTGTTCAGGGCTGGGGTTATGAACTCCAATCTAAAAGCTTTCTCCAGATATATGGACTCTAGTTGCATGTGGCTCAGTGAGGGCAGTCTGGTGAAGGTGTTGGAGGTGGGTAGGTGTTTGGCGGTGATCTATCACTACCTATTATTGTAAAGATGTTTGGCTGGCTTGGGTGTGTCTGTGATCTGTTCTCTTGCAGTAGATTGTATTTTGGCATGGCAAACCATATGGTTTGGATGTACATGGGCGCTATCTTGTTTGATATCACTTATCTATAAAAAAAACAAAATAAAAAAAATGAAAGTATGCTCTAATTGTTCTTCCATATGAAATTAAGTGCATATTGAATGTCTTTAAATATAATGACATAACAACAAGTCACCCACAAACATGCTAAATTGGCTCATAATGATAATAGAAGGGGACAAGAAAAGTTGAGTTTTGAATTTAATGATTTGAATTTCAAATTCACTTCCATGCAATTTGGGGTTGATCTAGGTGAATCCTCACCCACTTGGAAATGAACTTCAAGACTAAAGCATTAATTTTGAGGGGGGAGTAAATGTATGGAAGTAATTGTGAATGAGAGTGCAATAATGATGAGAAAATGCCAAATGTATGAGTTAATAAGCAAAAGTAGAGATCAGACCGTAAACCAAATAAAACACAAATGTATGCCACTTATCAATATGATATGACGTTAAATATTTCACCAAAATAAATACAAAACTAAATACAAGATAGCATAAATATACTCATTTTACCATTACAACAACATAAAAAACCATTACTTAATATGCAAGTTTCGATTTCACATATTTTTAAATACATAAAAGAAAACGGCCTTACTTTAATATAAAAACCTAAAACCAGAAAGTATAACTTTTAAGACATCGTTATTAGTCGTGCCATGCAAAGTCGGTTGGTTAAAGTGATTCGAAATTACCGCAGCAAACCTCCAAGCTTGTCAATTTACGTAAAATTCTCTTCAATTGATTTAACCTTTTCCTTAACAGCAAACCTCAAATTACTAATATAATCTCAAAAAATTACCATCGAGTGAAAACATTTTTCATACTAGTAAAAATGTGTTCGTACAAGAAAAGGATCAACGTTTGGTCAAAACGCGAAAATCCCACTGAATCTTTCTTCCATAAGCCGATACTGAAAATGAGGCCGGCCAACGACCAGGGTTCGAATCGTCGACACTTCACATGATCTCTGAAAGGTACATATATACTTGTGAATCTATTCTATTTTCTCCTAAAATGGAAAAGATTTTAGAGTCTTAGATAGTAATGATGATTAGGTGTGCTTTGATTTTCGGAAATTCTTCTGCCTATAATGATTCTCGTGTTGTAGAAGACCCTGAGCTTCCTGGATGTTTTCTAAACCCTAACTAATCGGAAAATAGTCCATGGAAGATGAATCTTTATCTAAAACGGGCTAGACACGGTAGTTAAAATTAGCATAAGCTAAGGTTACTTATACGGTACGCCATGGCTGAGGGGGATGGGAAAGTTGGTGAAGTAAATGCCATATCGGACGACATGGATCGAATATTTTCGAAGCTAGACAGTCCTTTCTCCTGTATGAGGAGTTCTAAAAATTATCGGAAGAATCAGGGTTTTGTTCTGCCTGAGAACGTGGAGGAAGTGTTAGGATGCCTGGAGGAGAGGATCGTGAAGAAATGGGAGGGCGAGGGTTTAATTTGGAGCGAGGAGGCGCAGGAGGTGGATTTGTATTTGAAGGCGATTGATGATGTGCAGAATTTGGTTGACGGGTTGATTGAGCTGCCGGAGGAGGGTAAGGATTTGGCATCTTTGCAACGGGCGGAGAATATTTTACATCAGGCTATGGCGCATCTTGAGGAGGCGTTTAAGACGCTTTTGGAGAAGCATAGTGAGAGCGTGGATCCTGATTGGCTCTATGATTCTAAGTCTGGACCTTCTTTTAGGTCGAATTATGATGACAGGGCTTCGTGGAATTCTGATGAGAAAGAGGAGGAGGAGGACAAGGTGAAAGAAAAGGAGGAAAAGGAGAAGGAAGAGGATGAGGAGAATGTGCCTGTTGCTCAGCCAGTCAGTGACCTGAATTTTACCATCGACTTGCTGCCTGCTGAGGTAGTGAGTCTGTTGGGGGAAATTGTGGTACGCATGGAGAGAGCAGGGTATATTACAGAATGCCGCCAGGAATATACGATAATTAGAAAGGGGTTTTTGGAGGAGAGTGTTTTTAGGCTGGGGTTCGAGAAGATGAGTATCGAGGAGGTTCAGAAGATTCAGTGGGAGCTGCTTGAGATTGAGATCTCGAAGTGGATGCAAGCTTTGAAGGTGTCAGTGAATGTTTTCTTTTCAAGCGAGCGGAAGCTTTGTGAAAGAATTTTTGTAGGTCTTCCTTCTGTTTCGGAGACATGCTTCGGGGAGCTTGCTAAGGGGACAATGTTTGAACTTCTCAGTTTTGGCGAGGCCGTGGCAATCAGTCGGAGGGCTCCCGAAAAGCTCTTCAAGATTTTGGATATGTACGAGACCTTGAGAGATCTTATGCCTGAAATAAACTCTGTATTTTGTGGTGAAATTTGTTCAGCGGTGAGGTCAGAAGCTTTCGCAGTTTGGATGCTATTGGGGGAAGCAGCCCGGGGAACATTTGTGGAGCTTGAGACTGCAATCCGGGGAGAAGTAGCTAAGAGTCCTGTACCTGGAGGAGCCATTCATCCTCTCACCCGGTAT
>VDFB02058242.1:740181871-740220965 GCA_007258455.2 Sequoia sempervirens | reverse complement strand
GATTATTTAATCAATAGAAGAATTAATGTTAAGGTGAATTAATTAAATAATTAAGATTATTTAATCATGACCATGAAGAATAGGAATTATGAAGAATATTGAAGTCGCAGGCTTAAACGAGATTTCGGTGTCTACAGGTCTTTGTCTGGTGAGGATGATTTTGCACAAAAAAAAGGTTGGGCTTCAACAACGAACAACTAAAAAGAAGGTTGTATTGTATGGTTTGGATTCTAAAGATTCTAGGAAGGGTGAGGAAGAGCATTTAGTTCATTTGGAGGAAAATATGGATTTGGGGCTTTTCCGGAGGGCTTCTAAGAGACTGGATAAGATGCACAGGTTAGAGTCTAAAGGTTGCAGAATGGGTGAGCAAGAGGAACTAGAATAGGTGAAGGACACAACTGGAAATGTTGTAATTGTGGAAGATTCTCCTACTTGACAGAGTCCTCCTCATGTTGTCAATGATGATGGTGATAAGGTTATTGAGGATTCTTTGATGGAGAAGGGTGTGAGGGAGGTTGTGGGTAAGAACCCGACCTTAGATAAGCCAAATATTACAAATGTTAATCCTTTTTATGAGGATTTCTCCTCTCTTGATGATGATAACACTTCTATGTTCGAGCTGCTGGACATGGCCAGATTTGGCGCCATTTGTACCTTCAAACTTACTAAATAGGTGATGAAGGAGTGTAATAAGGTGAATATTAAAATTAAAGGCTTGAAGGAGAATTTTGCTAATCATCCAAAAGGGTAGTCCTCAGATTTGCTTGTTGAGAGGATGGTGGATCTGGAATGTCCTTTTTTTTATTTCAATGTTGAGTGCAAAAGCCACCTTTGTGAGTTGGAGCGGAAGGTCAACGAAACTAATGAGGATATCAAAAAGCTCTTGCAGATTAGCCATATGTTTGTCAAAAATAGTTTGGACTCTCTCAAGGTACTCCTTGACAAAATAAACCAGTTGTAAGAGGATCAAATGCATTTTGCTCAAATGCATTTTGCTGAGATGTATGAGAAGGATCAGACTTCCAAGGGGAAGGGTAAGAAGAGAGTCAAAGAGGAGGATAAAGGCCCGAGCACTAGAATGAGGAGTAGTCTAAGGAAATATTTTGAAGAAGAAAAGCATGAATTTATGGATATGGTTAACTTGCACTACAATCAAGAGATTGAGGTGGCCAATACTCTAAAAAATCTAAAGTATTTCTCTTATTTTTGGATTGTTCTAGCTATTCTATTTTGTAGTTTATTTGTTGTTTGTTGTTTGTTTTTTGGCTATTGGTTGTTGCTAGTGCTTTAATTGATATTTTCTTTGCTTAGCAACATTTTGATGTAACTTGATGTAAAGAGTTTTGGGTCCCTTCAAAACCTGTATTTCCATATAATTAAAACATTTATATTAATATTAATGAATTTAATATCAATATGTAAATTTAATGCTCATATTAATATTAATAAATTTAATATTAATATTTTTTTTTCTTACTTATGTTAATCGAATATTAATTTAGTATTAGTTATGAGGAAATAATTAAATTATAATTTATTTGTATTCTCCATTCCTAACATTGCATTTCTTGTAATAGATTTAAGTATTAATCCTCTTTAGCAACCATTTTATTTGGTATAAATTACTTACACCTAAATATTGTTTCCTTAAAAGAATAGCCAAAAAAAAGTCACGTGAGAATCTTTAGTTGGTTAAATTTAAAACTAAATTACTTGGGAGAGATTTCTGGTAATGGGAGAGGGAATAAATCCCTTTAAGTTTTGTCCTTTTTATCCTAAGTAATATTCTTAGCCTAAAGTGAGATTAGAAAAAAAACATGACTTAGATTCCATAGTAGATATCTAAGGTGAGCCCAACAAACTATTAATAATTTAATAATTTCATTAATAAAGTTAGTAGAATATTAATAATTTCATTAATAAAGTTAGTAGAATATTAACAAGATTGGTGAGCAGCTAATATTTATTAATTATTTTAGACATCAATTCTTTAATTTAATTAGTAAGATATAAGTAAAATAGTAATTAAGGTAAATGTGATTAAATTACTAATAATTTTATTAAAAAAAATATTATTTATTTTTGTTTATTTATTAATAATGATTCTATTAATCAACTTTAGTTAAAAAATAGAAGTTAACATGTTTATGATTTCATTAATAAATTATAATTAAAAGTTCACGTGTTTATTGATTTTTAATGATTTTTTAAATGAAATCAGTAAAATGATTTAATTCTAAGGAGGACGATTTTTTTTTTTTAATATTTTGATGAAATGTGTGTGTATGAAATCTTGGGGCTTAGAGCACTATTTTGGATATGTCTTAAAGTTTAGATTTGCAAAATTATCATAAATTATTATTTGCAAATTGAAGCTATATCAAACAAAAGAGATAATGAAATTAAAAATAGCACAAGTTAATACATAATGTACTTGCAAATTAATTATTGTCATTTAGTGTACCTCCTTGGGGGCCTTACAATATTGATTTAAGGAATTATTAAGAAACAAAAAAAATGTCTTAGAGGAGAACCATAGTTAGGGTTGATTTCAATATCTCAAAATATGAACCTCAACCTAATGTAAGTATGTTTTAAGATGTTCATATAAAGATTTTGCAAATAAGGTAGTATTAAGGTGGAGAAACCTAATATAAGGTGTTAAAGGTGAATTGTTTTCGACAGGTGACCCAATTAAGTTAGCCTTCATTTGAGAATAGATGAAACAGACTCATCATACTCACCTTACCTACCCTCTCCCCGCCTTCTAGACAACATGCTTGTAGTGGTTATCATACAAGCAAGATCTCTAAGCATGGAGGTTAGCTATCATGTTAGACATGATGTTGATAAGAATGTAATAAATAATAATAATAAAAGAGTTATGTGTTATGTCCATAGGTTAAATTTATGGGCATGACGAGAGTAACCTTTTGCAACAAACCTTACTTTGTACTTCTCAATATCTCCATCTGAACCAATATTTTTCTTGAACACCCATTTTCAACCAACAGGTTTTTGTCCTGCGGGCAATGGTACAAGATCCCATGTATCATTCTTTTTCAAAGATGTCATTTCTTCATCCTTAGCAATTTTCCAGGATTTTGCATCATTCATACCTAATGGCTCTTTTATAGATCAAGGTTCATCCATGTTAGTATTCAAAGCAAAAATACAACTCCAATCATTAGGTGAATACCTTTCAGGTGGTTGTCTATGCCTTGTAGACCAAGGAACAAGATGATTTGGGGGTTCTTCCTCCTCTTATGAAGATTTAGAGCTAGATGAGCTCTCCTCAACTTCTTTTCTATCATTCAACTTTCTTAGGTGTAGAAGGAAATTGAATCATATCTTCATGTTTACTTTGTTCTAGTTGCATTGTAACATAAGAAGGCTTAGTTTCTCTAAAGATGACACTTCTACTATATATTAACTTTTGTGCAATAGGATCCCAAAGCTTGTATCCTTTCACACCATAACTATATCTAAAGAAGATACATTTCACATCCTTGTTCTTCAAATTTGTTTGCTTCTCCTTTGGCACATGTGCATATTCCTTACAACCAAAAACTCTAAGATGTCTTAATGAAGGCTTGCAACCTAAACATGCCTCTATAAGCATCTTATCAACAAGAGTTGATGTAGGAGACTTGTTAATCAAGTAACAAGCAGTGGCAATAGCTTCAACCCAAAACCTTTGTTCTAATCCAACACCAGTGAACATACTCTTATCCTTCTCCATCAAAGTCTTGTTCATTCCTTTTGCAACTCCATTCTATTGTGGAGAATACAGAGTTGTCTTTTGTCTATGAATACCACAATCTTTACATAATCTATCAAAATCATTAGAACAAAATTCACTGTCATTATCAGTCCTCAATTTTTTTTTCAATCTATAACTCAACCATTGCTTTAAATTCCTTAAATCGGCTGAAAACTTCAAATTTACTCTTTAGAAAGTATACCCATGTCCTTATACTATAATCGTCAATCAATGAAACATAATATGTGGATTTACCAATTGAGGGAACATCTACAAGACCAAACACATTAGAATATAATAAGATCCAATATACCACAAGATTTATGAGAACTCGAGTAAAACTGAATGTGCTTTTGTTTTCCATAAATACAATGCTCACAAAAATCAAATTCAAGATTACAATCAAATAAAACCTCAACAAGGTTTTCATTATATGCCATGCAACCAAAAAATCTAAGGTGTCTTAATGAAGGCTTGTAACCTGACCATGCCTCTATAGGCATCTTATCAACAAGAGCTAATGTAGGAGACTTGTTAATCAAGTAACAAGCAGTGGTAATAGCTTCAACCCAAAACCTTTGTTCTAAGCCAACACCATTGAACATACTCTTAACCTTCTCCATCAATGTCTTGTTCATTCTTTTTGCAACTCCATTCTATTGTGGAGAATACGGAGTTGCTTTTGTCTATGAATACCACAGTCTTTACATAATCTATCAAAATCATTAGAACAAAATTCACCACCATTATCGGTCCTCAATTTTATTTTTTTCAATTTGTAACTCAACCATTGCTTTAAATTCTTTAAATCGGTTGAAAACTTCAAATTTACTCTTTAGAAAGTATACCCATGTCCTTATACTATAATCATCAATCAATGAAACATAATATGTGGATTTACCAATTGAGGGAACATCTACAGGACCAAACACATTAGAATATAATAAGATCCAATGTACCACAAGATTTAAGAGAACTCGAGTAAAACTAAACATGGTTTTTTTTTCCATAAATTCAATGCTCACAAAAATCAAATTCAAGATTACAATCAAACAAAACTTCAACAAGGTTTTTATTTTTCAAGGTCCTTAGACCCTTTTCTCCAATATGGCCAAGTATCTAGTGTCATAACATATTTTTCTCTACAAGTAACTTTGATTCAAAATAAAGGGCACCCTTGGGTACCCAGAAACTTTGACCATCTACTGAAGGTGAAACCCTTGCCTCTTCCACGGACTTGCTTTTCACATAAGTACTATTACACTCAACATTGTATGCATCAAGCTTATATAATGTGTCATATTTGACACCTCTAGCAATCACCATAGTACCTCTAACCATCTTACATCCTGCATCAGAAAATACTACATGTACACCCGCATCTATTAGTTTGCTCACAGATAATAGATTTCGTGCTAGTCTAGGGCTATGTAACACACCATTAATCCTTTTTATTCTACCATTAAGAAACCTGATTTTAACTTTACAACAACCAACAATATTTAAATAAGAATCATCACCCAAGTACACCTTAACTCCATCAAATTCTTCATATTCAGAAAATCAATCTCTATTAAAGGTCATATGAAAAGATGCACCTAAGTCAATTAACCATGCATCACTATCTACACGAGTCACCAAAGCTACAATGAATACATCACCATCTTCCTTCTTGGACTCAAAATCAAAATCAAATCTCTTATTTTTCTTATTCTTTTCTTCTTTGTATTCCTTATGAACATGTCCAAGCTTACCGCAATTCCAACAAATAACTTTGGACTTTCCAGGAGATTTAGATCTCCCCTTGGACTTAGATTTTTCATGCCTCTCATTCTTCTTGCATTTTTTCTTAGGTCTTCCATAAACATTTAGGGCCTCCTTAGTAGTGATGGATACCTTCCTCCCCATCTCTTCAGAAAGAAAAGAACCCACCACATCTTTAGTCTTAAAATAATAGTACTCCCAATAGCCATAACAAGAAAATCCCACAAATCAAGCAAAGAACAAAGCAAGATCTGGCATTTCTCCTCCTCATCCATTTTGACACCAACTGATGCCAATTGAGCCACCAACATATTGGATGCTTCTAGGTGGTCTATGATTCGTCCACCCTCTTCCATTCTCAAGGAATACAATTCCTTCCTCAAGAAAGTATTATTCACTAAATATTTGGCTTGATACTTCTTACTAAGTTTCTTTCATAGTTTTTGTGCAAGGGTCTCTTTATGGACATTAATTAAAATGTATTTTTCCAAGCATAGTCTAATTAGACCCTTGGCTTTATGGTCCATAACATCATATTGAACATCTCGAGTAGGGTCTACATGCCTTGAAATATTCTCATCAACAACATCCCATAGATCTTGATCTATCAACAGATCCTCCATCTTTAGCTTCCACATTTCAAAATTATTTTCAAAAAATTTATCCACCTCTATTCTCTCTAATGAACTTGTCATTTGAAAATTCCTGCAACAAGATCACAAAGTATCTTCTACATAAGCTCCCACTCAAATCTAGATTAGTTCAAAAACCCCAACAACCCACTACTGAAACAAAAGGTGATCAGGCTCTAATACCACTTGTAAGGAAGCTAAGGTAGTGAAACAACTTCTTACACTACTCTTGAGAGGAGAATAATTTAAAACTTTTCAAATCTTTAACATTTATAGAAACTTAAAAAATAATAAACATAAATATCATGCATAACACAACACAGTGATTTACGTGGGGAAAACCCTTTTGGGAGAAAAACCCCACACTCCAAAAGCCACCCAATATTTATTTAGAAATCACAAAGATTACATTATACTTGTAGAGCAAGGTTCTCATAGGAGTATCACCAGCCAGATATACAAAGACAAAATGACTGCTATCAAACTCTCAAAATACATCACCATCTACAATCATAATACAATGCCCTCATAAAATAAGGTTACCTTCTAGGGCAAGACAAGTCAACAAAATATCCACCATTAGATCTAAAACCTAATAATTAAGGGTATAGATTTACAATATATCATTTAACTAATGTATGTTAACCATTTAGGAGTTTTCTGAAAAAGTTAACAAAAAATTATTTACATGCATCCCACTCCTCCCCTCCACCCCATGCTCCCATTATATATTACACCTATTGGTGTAACTATGAAATATATATATATATCCTATCAACAATAAAATTTATATAATTGCAAGGTATGCATCCCTTGCATTGAAAATGTCGCCAACAACTCAATCAATAAGGATAGCTTCTACAATAAGGTGTTTACTCACTACTCAAGGACTTGATTCCTTGAGAGTGTCCAGTAATCCACTTATGGCTTTAACCAATCCTACTAGGGGTGCAATATACCACGTGGGTGCCTCCCCTTTCTGAATGGCATTGTCGACAAGGTACTTTTAGTTAGATATTAGCTTTCACCTTAATCATTTATATAGTGGTCCAAGCAAAAATCGCTTTGGATCACCTTTGAGTTCTCCTTTTGGGATGTGTCTCATAGGTAGGACCTATCTAAAAAGGGAATGATGACCACAAAAATTCAAAGAGCCCAAAGTGTTTCTCATCACCCAAGATCATCAAAAGATGTAGGGGGAGAGGATATGCACTTGGCTTGCCAATCACGATAGACATGGTGGACAATTCATCACAATTATATTTTAAAGCCCAAATAAAATGTTATAGATATCAATTCATGTTTTAGAGCTCCAATTTCAAATATTAGAGACTTCAAACACTCATACAAATACTATAAATCAATTTGTTGTCATTGCAATTAGATTTCTAAGCCCAAATGAAATGTTGTAGATAGCAATTTGTGTTTTTAAAGCACCAAATTCAAATGTTTGAGACTTAATACATCCATACAAACATTGTAAACCAATTTTTTTTATTGCAATTAGATTTTTAAGCCCAAATGAAATATTGTAGATAGCAATTCATGTGTTTAAAGCACTGAATTCAAATGTTTGAGACTTAATACATCCATATAAATGTTGTAAACCAATTTTTTGTCATTGCAATTAGATTTTTAAGCCCAAATGAAATATTGTAGATAGCAACTTGTGTTTTTAAAGCACCGAATTCAAATGTTTGAGACTTAATGCATCCATACAAACGTTGTAAACCAATTTGTTTTCATTACAATTAGATTTTTAAGCACAAATGAAATGTTGTAGATAGCAACTCATATTTTTAAAGCACCAAATTTAAATGTTAAAGAATTAAAACATCCATACAAATACTTGAAAATAAAATGATCTTGAAGATGGTTCTGCAAGCAAATGTGTTAGTAGTTTACATCTTTGAGAGTCTTAGACTATTTGTCAACCCTACAAGCAAATGATTAGTAGTTCAATGAAATAAATGCCATCACCCTGCATGAGTTGCACCAACAACATCAAATAATCTCAAAACACAACAAATAGCAATTGTGTTAGGGTTAGGTAAACTGAGAATCCAAGAAATTTTGACAAACTAAAGCAAACATAGGAAATAATACAATAGTGGCTCTTTTACTTACGATAGAGGCTCTATAACTAGTACAATAGTAGTTCTGTAAGATGATAGTGGTCGAGAAATAGGATGATAGTGGCTATTTTCCTAACAATAGTGACTCTGCAACAACAGTCAGTTAAAAACCTATCAACATAATAGATAAATGTGACTAGTTTTGACATTAGAGGCCAGATTTTAGGATGACCATAGTAGATAAATAGTATGATAGCGGCCTTTTGGATGATAGAAGCTCTATTCCTACACAAAATATAAAAAAAGATGAAAGCAATTTTTTTCCTACAATGGCAACCAAAAAATACGACAACCGTGTTTGGATTTAAGACTAGAGTGACTCAGCTTGACAAGCGATTATTGAAAATGACAACAACAAGCCAAAACCTGTAACTAATCACAACACTTGATGAAAACGTTAGAGTTAAGGACCTAAGTCCCACTGAGTATTCCAAAATGTGTAAGGGGAATATGGATCATAGATTAGTAAAAATGAATGAATTCAAATCAATTCAAAACAAGATAACAAGACCCACTTACCCATGAAATGTAATTGCAAAGCTTAAGAATCCAAACAAGAAAGGTTAGCATAAACAAATGAAGCACAAAATTAATTCAAAAAATACAATCATACCATCCCATGGCTGAGTGTATTTGTGTTGAAGATGGTTGTTGGATTGCTTGATTTCAACAAAAAGCCTCCATGATTGCAAAAATATTGGTAAGAAGATGGTCTAAAATGCAAGGATATGTTTGCTTAATTTGCTTTGATAATCAATCTAACATTACCTTTCCACAAATTCTCTAGATCTCATTATGAGAGGGAAGAGGGTTATTTTATAGATTTGTGAGTTTCAGATGAACTATCGGGATTCAACAATGAAAGATCGGGATCAACGGTCGAAGTCTATTGAGAGGAAATAGATTGATTAGTTAACTAATATGATTAATCCAATCAAGGGAAATGATTGGAAAATGAGTGGGATTAGATTTAATAATTAGTGGGATTGGAGTAATTGGTAGAATTATAAAATTAGATAAAGTAATTAGTGGGCATGATTTGTTCAATCAAAATATGTGAGGATGATTAATTAATTAATCTTGAGAGGAATGTGCAAGATGTATTTGATTTAATAAATAAAAGTTTATTTATTAATAGACTATGTTGAGTGAATTTGGGGAAATTGAATAATTGATTTAACTATTTTATTTGGAAGAGGGAAAGTAGATTAATTAAATAATTAATTATAACTATTTAATTAAATTAGAAGAATAAGTAACATTAGAGACATAATTAAATAATTAGTGTTTATTTAATTAATTAGGAGGAATAAGAAATGTTAGTGATGTCATAGTGAATTAATTAAATAATTCAAGATTATTTAATTAATAGAGGAATAAGGTTAAATCAGCGATGAATTAATTAAACAATTCTAGATTATTTAATTAATAGAGGGAAATAGGGTTAAATGATGGAAATGATGTTAAATGATGCCAATAATGGAAAAATGCAGTTTTAGGATGTGTTATATGTGTTAAGCCATTTTTACATGTCTACAACTACAAGTATATTTTTCAAACCAAATACCATTACTATATACGTATAAGAACTCCATTTGATTGTAAATGAAGCTTTTGGTTGATCTTCTTCCCTTATTTTCACTTGGTGATAGCTAGAGAATCCATCGGTAAATGAATAGATCTCTCTTCCAACAACTAATTATAATATTTATTCAGTGAAAGGTGTAGGGAAGGGGTCATGTATGCAAGCTTTATTAAGTTCCTTGAAATCAACACATATACTCACCTCTCCCATCTTTTTATTTTGCATGACCATAGGGCTTATCCATTTTACATCCTTTACAAGTTTAATTACTCTTGTATCAAGCATTTTATCTAGCTCAACTTTGACTTTCTTTTTCATATTTGGATTAAGTCTATAAGGTCTCTTCCTTACTAGTTTAGTCCCTTATTTTAGTTATATCTTCATTACACCTACCTCTTCTTTTATCCCTTTTAGATCTGTAAATATCCTCGAGAATAGTTCTTCAAATTCTTACAAGATCTCTACAACTTGTTCCACTACTTTATCATCCCAATAATCTCCTACCTTTGCAAGTTTAGGGTCCCCTTCCTTGGCAATATTTTCTTCCCTGACCTTAATTGGTTGATTGTAATATTTTTGTTTAGATTTGGTAGAGGATTCTAGTTCTCTTTCCTCTTGGTTGACTTCTATATCCATGTTATGTGTATCATCATGTTCTTATTGTGTCATGCAACATATTCTTCCATTGAACATTGGTTCCTTGTTCAATCATTAAATATATTTCCATATCCCCTCTATCTATGGTGGTGGGGAAACAGGTTGTGGTACCATGACTTCATTATTTGTGTTTGGTCTAAATATTATTTATTTCATTTTAATTAATGTGGTATGTACATGTTTGTCCTGATTACAAAAAGAAAAGGTGTGTAGGAAATCCATTTTAAGATCCATCCAAAATTTAGTTTCTCCTCTTCTTTCTTGTTTTATATACCATGTTTGGGTAACTAGTGTGAGTGTTCAGTAAAATAGTTGAATGTATAATCATTCATCATACTCGTTCCTTATTTCCCACCTTTCAATACAAGTGTTTAAGTGATCCTTTGGTAAGATATCTCCATTATACTTTGGTATATCCATGTATTCCCCTTACTCTAGTAAGTATCTTGTTTTTATTAAGATTTTAAATATCTCCCATTTTGTAAGTTTAGCCTTATGTGTATTTTATCATCTTGTGGTGTTATAAATAAGTGTGTGTTGTAATATGTCAATCCTTAGCTCCTTATTATTAAAGATTTGTTCTATTTGTGTAATGTATAATAGTAAGTCTCCTATGCCTGAATACTTAAGGAGTTTAATATGTGAAATTCCTTGTGATATGTGGTTTATATATATTTTAGCTATGTTATCCTCATAATCACCAAAGTTGTCACAAGCATTATGTGGTGTATTATTTATATATGTAGTAGAATGTGAAACATCCTCTAGTAACCTCCTTATCATAAATATCCTTTGGAATCTGGTAATCCTTTGAGAGTGAAGTTCTAGTTCTTACTACATCCATGCACCCAAGACCTCTTTGTTTTTTGTGTCGTAAACACTACTCTCTATTTTGACTTCCCCTTCTAAGTTTGGTTTTTCAAAAGTTTCATTTAGGGGTAATTTTGATATTGTGTAGAAAAAATTATTGTCAAAGTTGTGATGGTGTTATGTATTTACTTCATCTATGTAAGAGTTGTCTAGAATTTTTCCTAGGAGAATGTGAACTATTTTATCTCCATTTGTAAATGATAGTTCTTCTCTTGAGTCTATAATGTCATTTTTGTTGACAACCACCTTATTCCAATCAATGTGTTAAATGAATAAAAAGTTTCTTTGATGGAAACTGCCTCAAATTTTATGATTTTTCTTACTCCCATCACACTTTCTTTTACTAGCTCCATGACCCTAAGGGTTTTATCCTGGTACCATCCTCTAGGCTAATGTTTTAGGGTGCTTTTTCAAGTTTTGGCTTCCTTAGTTATTCACAAAATCTTTTAGGGAGCATATTTATGTCAACTCCTGAATCTACCATCATATTTTTTAAGTTTCTTATGATGTATGTTAACAATAATCATGATGGGCCTGGTTTTCCATTTCTTGTCATTCATATTGATCTTATTTGTTGTGATTGAGTTTGTTGTGTGTTCCAAAATTTGCAAAACTATTTTAGTTTGTCTAATGGGTTAGAGTGTTTCAAATTTCTTATGAGTTATTTTAATATTCCCGCCTCTTTCTTAGAGAAGTAGTCATTTTGTTCTACTTATTTATGTTGTTCCTCAGTAACAATTATGTTTGTTTGTTCTACTATTCAATCATAATGTTCTTTGGTTGGGTGGAATTATTATTCGTCCATAATTATTTCTTCCTCAATGGTTGTGTATCTTTCATTTGTGGTATTTGTTCCTTATCTAGTAACCACTACTACCTTTTTTTTCTTCTTGTTGCTTTCTTTTGTGTGGGTCTGATAACCATATCCCTAGCTACTAGTCTCAGTAGTCTCAAAGTCAATCCACTTCTCTTTCTGACATCTCCTAGTTGTTTGATTTAATTTTTTTGGTACTCTTCTTAGGATTTTTTCTCCTCTAGATGTATTTAGGCTTTATAGTTTATCACTTTTGGATTGTGGTGAAATTTTTTTTAATATGTTTGCACTTTGTCACAATTGAATAAATCATACTCACTACTTCTGCAAAATCCACATTACTTCTTCTTATCTCCCCAACATTTAGTTGTGAAGTGACCTTGCTTTCCACAATGAAAGTAGGTGGCATCTTTCCACCTTCTTCTTCCTCTACCTCAGCCTCTATCTCCTTTGAATTGGCCTATATCACTATATTGTCCTTGATTTTGTTAATTCTGCAAGGTATTTATATTTCTCTGGTTTTTCCACTTTGGTTCTTTATATCCATGGTCTTCTAGATAAAGTGGTTTTTCCACCAATCCTTTTACATATATCATTCCTCTTTCCTCATTATAATTTCCTAGATTTGGCTCCTCTCTTAATTGAAATAATTGAGATGGGAAATATTTTATTTCATGTTCATCCCATTCACCGTAGACTCCACAATAGACTAAGTTAATATTTTTAGGTAATGCTTTTAGGTCTACCCTTAATGCATTCACCTTATTTTCTCCTATTTATTTTGGCCATTCATTCCTCAAGTGACCTTCTTGAGCATAATATGTACACTATATGTTGGGTCTTTGTGGAAGGGTGTCTTGTTTCATCATAATTTTTTGTTTGAATCTCAGTTGCTCAATTTCCAATTGTAATCTTTCCATTTATTTGGTCTCTTTCTCTTTCTCAAATTTCCTCCAAGATTGGTTTTTTATCTAGTAGGCCAAAGTTACTAATTTCAGGTGTGTATTGAAGTTCCTTCCATCTAGCGCCATTCTAATTTTTTATGTTACTCTAGATATAAACCATTCAATTTTCTATTTTTTAGTAAATAGTTCTTCCAATCTCCTTGTTGTTTCTTTGAATCTCTTATCAAATTTTGTTATAATTTCATCTTCCTTTTGTGTGATTTCTCTTAGTTTACTTACCCTTTCTATGGGTAATTCTTGGGATTCAAAATTTGCTAGGAATTCTCATTTTACTATGTCCCATTCCTTATTGTTTGTGGGATAAGTATTGTGATACCATTTTAGGGCATCACTTTATAAGGTGCCAATGAAATTGAACAATTTAGTGTTGTTCCTAGTTTTTTTTTCTTTGCCACATTGATTCTTCGATAAAGATATTTTCTAGAGCTTCAATGGTGTCTTTTCCAAAGATGGGTAACTTCCTAGAGGTATTCATGTCCTCATATTATTTATAGTCGCTATTTGTATCTCCCAAGTTGATATTAAAGTAGTGTGTCCCTAGATTTACTATCTCATTTTCCTCACCTCTCTCTATTGTCTCTTGATCACCTAATGTATGATCTATAGATTCTATGGAATTCTTCTTTATTTTAATGATATTAAGGGTGACTCCTAGTCCAAGGGTTGTGTCTGTTCAAAATATATTTTCATCCTTAGAGATGTAATTTTGTTGGTAAATGACATTTGATTAGCTAATGGTGTCATCTCATTACATTCTTTTAAATGCATAGGGTACAATTTATTTCCTACCACATTCTCTCCTCATATTTTCAAAACACTTCCACTCATCAACTCATCTAAGTATTCCACATCAATTGTTATTGTTCAAAGATATAGGAGCAACCACTGGTAACCAATCCTCATCTATCCTTAAATGAATGTTTTCCCAATCTAGATAAGTAGTTGATGTTCTAGTTATGGGTGTTGGCATAATTTTTGTAACTTATTTCTCTAAATTCTTTTTAGTTTTTTCCATAATCCTTGATTTCTCCTTCTATTTTTTGTCTAATTTGGCTTAACCTATCTATAATAAATCTTCCTATATGTGGTATCTCCTTCCTTCTATATTTGGCTACACCTACAATGGTGTTCTTAGCAACACCCTCAATGACATCCTTATTCTCTTCCTTCATAATCTCTACCGCTAAATCGTTGGCTTGTTCCCTTTTTATTATTATTTTATGCTTTCATTCTTTTGCAATACCTTTCCTATCAATATTGGATTTATTTAAACCTTCTTTCTTTTATATTCATCTCCATTGCTAAATTATTTCAATATTCTCTCTTCTTCTCTTGTTATCTCCTTTTTTCATGGGTATTTTTTATATGGATCTGCATTAATCCTTATAAATCTTATGGTTATTTGAATATTTAAACAATTACATATTTTCAAGGATCTTTTCAGATCCCTTCCCCCTTCCCATTTTTTATCCCTTAAGTTCCTACCCCCCTCTCACAAGGCTGGTACCTAAGGGTTTTGTTTTTATATTTTTAAGAACTTTTTTCTTTTGACTGATTGTTGTTAACTATTCTCTTTTCTTCCACTACCACTTCTTTTTTCTACCTATATTTTCTTCACTATTCTCTCTAGGGTCCCAGAAATAGAACCAATGTTGACAAGAGGAAAAGGGGATTACAATCTAGAGATTTGTACCCTAATATCCTTTATGTAGTTTGTTTATACCCTAGAGGATATAGTGAGAGAAAAGAGTAATTGTGAAAGGGAATACTATATCTAAATGTATTCCACATGTAACTTAAATAAGAATCATATTCATTAATAACACATGTATATCGATCAATCCTTATATCTCCTTATATATTATCATATATCAGTTACAATAGCAGGTCTTAGTCTTTTCTTTGTATCATAATTCTCTTCTTACTAATCTTCTTTCTATTGCATGCATACATTTATACATTGTCTCTTAGAGAGACATGACCCTTATAGGGCACCTCTTACTTAGCCTCCTATGTTGGTCTTAGGTTATGCAAGTCCTATGCTTTAGCTTGCAATAGGTTATGGTGTTTTGTGACCCTTCCAACACCCACATATCTTGGAGCTAGTTTGGAAAATTTACCAAATTTATTAAGCTCTTTTAGGGCTTGAATCTTAAGAGTACTTTATCTCCACTAATAATAGTCATGAAATACACTAGACATCAACATAACTTTTTTCCTATAATTTTCTTCTACTAATCTCTTTCTTATTAGTTTGATTTGCTCCTCCATTTCTATTAGAATCTATGGCACAAGGCTAATCATATCTTCTAGAATATCCCAACTAATAGGAGTTCAACACTTTTTTCCATATAATGCTTCAAAAGGAGTCATTTAATCACATCATGATACAAATTATAATAAGAAAACTCAACCAATGGTAGGTACTCCCCCCTTTTATATTGTTGAACCATGTAGTACATCCTCAACAAATCCTCCAACACTTGATTTACTCTTTTTGTTTGACCATTTGTCTTCGGATGGTAAAAAAACTTATGTTTAGTTGAGTTCTTAGCACTAAAAATAAGGTTTTCCAAAACCTTGAAGTCATCTGCGCATCTCTATTTGAGATTATTTTCTCAAGAACTCCATGCAATTTGAATATTTATTGCATATATTTTCTTACTCTGATAGGTGCTCCATCAATTAGATTTCTTGGAGTAAAATGAGCTACCTTTGTGAGCTTGTCTACTAATACAAGAATTGCATCATGTCAATTTCTCGACATGGGTAATCCTTGAACTAATTACATGCTAATCACTTTCCATTTCCATTCGGTAACTTTATGGGGGTACAAAAATTATTCCAATTGTTGATGTTAGACCTTGAATTATTGACATTATAGACATCTTGATATAAATATTGCAACATCTTATTGCATTCCCTTCCAAAAATAAAGCAGTTTTACATCCACTAAATTTTTTGTTACTCTTGGGTTACTAGAATATGGAGCATAATGTGCCTATATTAACACAATATTTCTTAGATCATTATGATCTAGAACATATAATTCATCCTTGTATCTCAATACTCCATTAGACTCAAAAATATATCTCTCATACTTGGCATCCTAGTGATTCTTTAAAAAAAATTCTTGACTTGCTTATAAAATTCATATTATGAAGAATTCCTTACTACCTGATCTCAAAAATTATTTTGAAATGATACCATCGTTGTAATGTGCTTTCTGTGACTTAGCGCATCGACAACTCAATTTTCCTTCCCTTTTAGTTAACTTATTTCAAAATCATAATCTGATAATAGCTCCAACCATCATCTTTGTCAAGCATTGAGATTTGGTTGGATGAAATTATACTTGAGACCTTGATTATCTGATTTAACCTGTAACTACTTTCCCAAAAATTAGTGTCTCCATACTCGGATAGCATGCACAATTGCTACTAACTCCAAATTGTGAGAAGCATAATTTTCCTCATATTGTCACAATTGTCTAGATTCATATGCTACTACTTATACATCTTACATAAGTACACCACCTAAACCTTTACCTGAAGCATCTATAACAACTATAAAATGATCTTCAATATATGGTACTCTAAGAATTGGTGCAAAATTCAACTTGTCTTAAGGATATGGAAGGTATCTTCACCCTTTTCTAACCATTCAAGCCACTTTACTTTTCTTTGAAGTGAAGTGATAGGGTTTGAAATCTTTAAAAATTTCAAAAATAACTTCCTATAATACCTATCCAAACCCATAAAACTATGCACTTCATGTACATTCTTAGGTATAATCTATTCCAAGATAGCATTAATCTTTGAAGGATCTACCACAATTCCTTTTGCATAAATGATATGACCTAGATATTCAATTATTTTTGAAATAAGGTGCACTTTGATATATTTTCATACAATTTATGTTCCCTTAATAGTTGTAGGAAAAATCTCAAATGTTTAATATTATCTTCTCCATTCTTATAATATATTAAAATATCAATTGAGAATACAAGTAAAAACTTTTCTAGATAGTCTCTCAAGGCATTATTCATCAATTTTATGAATGTTGTAGGTTCCTTAGTTAAACCAAAAGGTAAAATAGTGAATTCATAATGCACATAAGGTGTCTTAAAGGTTTTTTATGGATGTATTAATCCTTCAATCTAAATTGATGGTATCTTGATCTTAGATCAATTTTTGAAAAGATAGTCATGCCATGGATTTGATAAAAATAAATCGATTCACTTGATAAGGGGAAGTTATTCTTTATTTTTTCTTTGTTAAGAATATGATAGTCTATACATAAGCACAATGTTTTATCCTTCTTTTTGATGAAAAATAATAGGTGCTCCCCAAGGTGATACACTGGGTCAAATCAAACCTTTTGAAGCAAATCTTGCAACTGGGATTTTAGCTACATCAACTTTGTTGTGGTCATATGATTGGGTACTTTGGAAATAGGTTTTGAACTTGGTACTATATCAATTGCAAAAATAAAGGCTCTTTGAAGGTAGCTCTAGTAGTTCATCAAGATAAAAAAAATTAGAACTCATAAAGGAATGAATAATCTCAAATAGACAGTTCCTCAAATTTCTCTAGTGATTCCTCTTTAGCTTCATACAATTTCTAAAAGTGATAGAAGAATAGGTATTGAAAAACAATTGACTCTTTAAACTCTTATATTTTCTCCATCTTAACTGCAAACATCTAACACCCTTTTCTTCTAGCTCTTTTTAGTTGCATTGCAGAAATCTATCTGATCTTAAACTTATGTCAAGTGACTTGAATTAAAGTAGGGTTTCCAAAATCATCTAGACACTCAAATATTTTGTCAAAATAGACTAATTTTTCTCTATGATTCCTTATCCAATTCATTCCTAGGATGACATCATATGACCCCAAAGGAGCTATGTAATTTTCACTTCTACTAAAAAATATGGTAACCTCACTTCAACTTTGAACAAACATTGCTCTACCTGAGCTCTTGAATGGTTTGCATATTCTAATGACCAAGGTTTAGCCATATAACTAGCCTATCTTGGAATTATTTTTTAGTAAACTAGGAGTTATAAAAATTTCAATTGCATCAGTGTCTATGAAAATGGAGATAGATATTTCAAATAAAATACCTATAGTCTCAATTAGTGTAATTTGATATTCCTCTAGTTGATTATTCATAGTTGCATGGATCCTTTGTTGGAATGTTTCTTGTTGAGATAGTAGATAATAGCTTTGGTATTGGTTCGATTGACTTTTATGCAAGTAAAAATTCACATAATTATCTCCTCCATGGTTGAAACATCTAACAAGAGGTCCTTTCTTCTCTTGGGACAATCATTCTTGGAATTATCTCTTTTTTTAAAGTCCTTATTTTCTTTTCCATTTTGGGAGTCATTTCTATTGTTTCCAGGTCCTTTCCCATTTGACTTAGGTTTTTTGTTTTGAATTTAATTCTTCTTATTGAAGGATGTCAATGATTTGGACCATCCAAGCTCATTCCTAATCTTATCTTGATAATGTGATTTAGAATTTAATTTTTTGCTCCTAATTAATTACCTTTTTGAAATCCTGGTCCAAGGTGGTTGGACCATGAACACCTATTTTACCTCCAATTTTGGCCATCAGATCCATGATGAATTTCCTTATTCAAAATTGTTCATCATGTTTATATTGTGGTACATACATCAATAGTTTGGTGAACTTCCCCCAACACTCTAATATTGACATGTATCCCTAATGTATATTTTGGAAATCAATCAGTTATTTATCAAAGTATAATTGAGGTAACCACCTTTGTCTAGTAATGACCACAAATTGGTCCCATTTAAGACTCAAGGAACTTAACTCCAATTCGATCTTCTTATACATCCACCAAGTGGATGCTTCATAGGCTCCCCAAACTTATTTAGTTATATTTGAGTGATTTCTAATTTCAAAGTACTTTTCCATGTTAGTGAGCCATGCTTCGACTCCATCTCTTGGGTAAAAGTACAAAGTTGTGTCACACTTTTATAAAGGAAATGGCCAACATTGATCCAAATTTTAAACTTGAATCACTAGAAAGTGGCATATATGTTTTGCATTTTGAAATGACATAAACTAATAAAATGTTTATAGTTTAGTATAATTTATGTTTGTATTTTTTGACAAAATTAAAAATTTATTTGAATATACATTTTTATAAATTAGCACTATAATTTAGTTGTTGATAAAATGCTAAAAATGATGTTACATGAGACGTCAAACTTTATATAGTAAATTTTCTTTTTTTTCCTTCAAATTTTTTGTGTATATTTATAACTTGAAACTTTAGGGAATGTATATTTTTTTTTTGCAATTTTAATAAATATATATTTTTAAATAAATATTTAAATGTATGTGTATTAAAAAACAGTTGTTTTCATTACATATTTTTGTAAACAAAATGGCACGCAAAGAAGCAAAGCAGACACAAGAAAGAGCTAGGTTGAGGTTTGAAGGAGTGAATCAAGGTGCACTAGGAGACTAGAAGACACAACAACAGGAAGACATTGAAGGTATATAGAGGCAAGGAAGATGGGCTTGGGATGCAGAGGAAGAAATCCATATGGATCAAATACATAACTAGGCAAATAATGAACATTGGAGAAATATGAATGGTCAAGGGTAGAGAAGAGGACTCCCAAAGGGATATGGATAGAGAGGGAAGCAACAGTATGAAAATTTAGAATTTTGAAGGCTGAGGCAACAAGGCCAAATACACAAGAGCAAGAACCGTTTTAGAAGAGGTGGTGGTGAAATGGGAGGTGGATGAAACCATAGATGGGGTCGAAATCATGGGAGGAATGGCTGGCGAGATTGAAATATACATCAAGACACTAGAGCCATGCCTAGAGGTACAAATGATGCCAAACTTTGGTGCGAACAAGAGAATAGACACGGATCAGATCTAGGAAAAAATCTCAAGAAAATATTAGTGTTGTGCCTGGTAAGGCTTCAAACGAAGACATTGAGGTTGGAGAACATAGGTATTGTGGCCAAATGATATGGCAAAGAACTCAATTGGGAGAGCTTAAAAAAGTGGTGGCATGGAAAATGGGGGGAAGAATTAAAATTCAAATCTTTAGCAAATGGATTTTTTGTGGTGGTGTGTCCAACATTGGACATCAGGGAGGAAATTATAAAAGGAATATGGGTAATGGATGGTTGTGTTTTTTACATTCAACGGTGGAAGGCCAGTTTTGATCCCTTGAATTATCAGTTGGAGGTAGCACAAGACTAGTACAAGCTCCCCAACCTTCCATTGGAATATTGGGAACCAAATATCTTGGAAGAAATTGGAAACATTTTGGGCACTTATTTGTGTTTAGAAGAGAGATTGGATCTAGATAGATTCCATACACATGTTAGGATCTATGTTGAAAATGACCCCAATACATCTATTTTTAAAGAGATTGAGCTAATTTCATACAATGAAAAATGGGTGCAAGCCCTAATTGAGGACTCAAGTACTACCAACTCTTTGGTTAAACCTTTGGGTTCATGCCTTACTGATAGACCCCCAAGAATGGGGGTGCAAAGTTGCGCCTTCTAATCCATCAACCAAAACATTGCATCAAACAAAGCAAGTTTGAATCCCAATCAAGATCAAAAAAGAAATTCTCAGACAAAGAAGAGGGTTGTTCCAAATGAACATAAAAAAGGGGTAAGTTTGGGTGAAAATTCGGATGGCCCTAGAGATCAAGGGCAAGAATTGAATATGAAAATTTTAGAGGCCATTGATTTGTCAGGTAACAACATCAAGGAAATAGAACAAAAATCCCTCATTGAGGTGGGAAATGAATTGGTAGAACTGGCTAAGGTAGCCAAGTGTGGATCCCAAAACCTTGAACCAAAAAATTTGTTTGAAGGGTGGATTGATGGGCCTAACCTAGAAGAAGAAGAGTTCATCATGGAAGCTATAGAAAACTCTTAGAAATCCTACAAAAGGCAAAACTTAACCTCTGTGGACCATAATGAGTCTAAAAAATTAGGGATTAGACAGAAGGAGTCTCTCAAAGCCTTGCCAAATTATGGAGAATGTAAGAAAAGAGGTTGCATCCCTAATTAGGAGAAATTGAAATGGTATAGAGAAGCCAATGGTCAGTTGAAAATCAATGAAATGTTGAAAGTAGGGAAGAGTGAGGCTCTTCTTGAAAAATGAAAATCTTAACATGGAATGTTAGGGGTTTAATGCTCCTAACAAGCGGTGCTTGATTAGGCACCCTTTGGATTTGCTTCAGGTGGATATATGTTTACTCTAGGAAACAAAGCTTGGGAAACAGAAAAAGGTAAATTTTGGTAGAAAATTGAAGTAATGGTGAGTGTGTGGTGTTAACATGGAAGGACCTTTTGGTGGTTTGCTAATTTTGTGTAGACCTCAAAATGTGTTATTAGAAGAAGTTGCAAGGAACAAGCACTTGTTTTCTTGTAAGGTAAGAAGTCTTGTGATGAAGTAGACAACTACTACTCATAAACTCACAATGCAACATACCCCTGCTGCAATAAAGAGCAACTCATGAAACCCAAAAAAATGCAAAACATAACTAATTTTTTATTACATTCAGATAGCTTGAGACAGTTACATAAATTGTTCAAAACATTATGGATTCAAATCTACATAAACTACTCTCCCTATAGCTTATTGTTTCTACTCAAACTCCCCATGTAGCTTTATCTTCTTACTGTAATAAACCTCTTCATACAGCCCCACCAATTTTTCTATGCCTCTTCCTTGAACTCCATGTTGCACTCTACACTTTTACCCCACTCTTTTTCCTCTCTTTGTTGTTGATTTTCTAATCTTCTAAAACCCCTCACACTTTATCTATCTAGGTGCTTCCTCATTTTTTTGAGTATTCTAAAAAGGTTTATAAGTTTTGTGCAACTCCTCAACTTTCTAGAAAATTTTGAAATTCTTGATTTTGATCTGACATGAGGAAGTTATTGCTATTTTATTGAGACTAGGTTGCACAGTTATGACCCTGAGCCATCTTCCTCTTCCCAAAAAATGTCATTCAACATCTAAAATTCTCATTAATCCTTTTTGGGCGTGGGAATCATGCAATCAACCCCTCTTCAATGTTCTCCCAACAATTTTTTTAAAATTTTCCCAAAATGACCTCCACTATCTTATTCCAACACCTCCACTCCCAGGCACCAAGAATTACCTACAATGATTGAATTCTCCACTCTCCTTTATTCCCAAGAGTTACAAATAATAAATTAAAATCAATTTACATAGTCTTGAGCATAGGACTTTGGCTTCCAAGCACTAATTTTTAATTTTCAAAACTTGCAACAACATTGCAATTTAACTTCAAGGCATATTAATGATTTATTAAAAGATGTCCCATAAGAAAGAGCTGAAGATGAGACACAAGCCTACAAAACCAACAACATACCAAAAATCAAGAAAATAAAATAAATTTATTTTTGGGTGTGCAAGATTGCTTGGTACCCGTGGATGCTCCTACATCATCTTGTCTCTAATCTCAATTTGCATAGTTTGAATTTTTACCATTGATCTTGACTTTATCGCCAAGCATGTCCACATTTCATCATAGTGTTCATCACTTTATTCACAAACATTTTCATGTTTCAAGTTTCAACCATTGTCCTTACCCTTTACCATCTACCATATTTTAACTTAAGCCACAACCATCCCTTCAATCTCTGAAACCTTCATGATTTTCCTAATTCTTGATTCATCAGTCATCAGGCTTCACAATTACCATTTATCTCTTTCCTCACTTCTCAATAAGGCATTAAGTCCTCCTTTCGAGTTGTAAACCCTGGAGCCTTTTAGGTGTCGATGTTCGAGCTTTGCACATTTTCATTCCTTCATTTCTTTATAATAAGGCATAAGCCTTCACACTAATATCTAATGCCCAACTTGTATTGACCTTCAAACTTTCTCCATACTTCTTACTTAACTTTATGTTAAGGCATAAGCCTTAATGTCAAATTTTGATGCCCGACACCTTTCAAACTTCACCCTTTTTTACTTCATTTCTTTAAGGAATTCGGTATAAAGTATGACCAAAGCACGAAGTACAACACCTTTTAGACTTAGCTCAAGATAGACTAAATCCATCTTTTCTAGCAAGTGATATAAGACAAGCCTGAAGCTCGAAGTCTGAAACAATGCTAACTTAAAATTTCTAGCATGCGGTATAAGGAAATTTTGAAGCTCGAAGTTTGAACATCATGTAACTCTTCAAGACTTTCATTGCAACTAGAAAAAAACTTGTTGATATAATCCATAGACATAAATGATCAACATGATTACCCATTGACATAAATGAAAACACTTCCAACAATTTAAACCCTGACCTTAACCTTAACCCTAATTGTATATTTAACCCTAACCCTAATCCTAAATCTAATGGAACCTTAATCTTAACCCTAACTATAACCCTAATTAAACTATAAGCTTAATTGTAACCTTAATTGAACCCTAACCCTAGTTAAACCTTAACTGTAATTGTAGTTCCCTAACTCTAACCCTTATTATAATTATAAATAAATCCTAACCCTAACTATAAACATAACAAAAATTGAACCCTAAGGCTAACCCTAACCCTAATTGAACCCTCAACCTAACCCTAATTGAATCCCAATGCTAACTTTAATTATAACCCTAACCCTAATCATAATCATAACTCAAACCCTTACTCTAAACCTAACGCTAATCATAACTGCAATTGAATCCTAACCTTAACCCTAATTCTATATCTAACCCTAAACTTGATCTTAAATCTAATTCTACCCTAATCCTAAACCTAACACTAACCCTAATTGAACTCTAATCATAGCCTTAATTCTAATTGGTGCCTAATCAAAATTGAATGCTAAGTTACCCTAACCCTAACCTTAGTAGAATTAGTGTTAGTGATAGACTTAGTGTTATGTTAGAATTAAAGTTAGGGATAGGCTTAGAACTAGTGTTAGTGTTAGAATTAGTGTTGGCGTTAGAATTAATGTTAGTGTTAAAATTAGTGTTACTATTAGAGTTTTATATATAATTATTGTAGTGTTGAAAAATGTACACCTCTACTTTTCACTCTATGTTTGGGTCCCTTAATTTAATTGGACTTAATTAAGCCTCTAATTGGCCCAATTATGCATTTAAAAGCCTAATTAATCTCATTTTCTAAAAGGGTAACTTGTATTAAACAATTGCAAACATTAATTAAATTGCCTTGGAAATTGAGTTCCCTAAATTTAGGTCCTAGGACCCATTTGTCCAAGGGTGAATGGGTCCCCCTTAAGTTTAGGATCTATATTTTTAATATGTTTTTGGTGACATTTTTGTGATTGAAATTCAAATTACAATTTTCAGCTTTTGAATTTTAATTGTTGAGAAATTAGAAAATCACTTATAAATACAGTCTTTTTATCAACTCAAATAATCCAACATTAAGGAAAATTTCACAAGAGCTAAAATTATTGTCAAAGGTGTTCAAGAGAAAATTTACTAGTCTTCTACAACAACATTCAAGATCTCAAGCATCATGTCAAAGTTATTTACATCCATGCATGTTTTTGGAGCTAACATTATGATGTAGGGTTCAAGCATTCAAGCATCAAGATAAACATCCAATCAAGCCATTTCATGCAAGATCAAGACCTTAGAGAGATGTGGTAGAATTTAGTCCTCTAAGGATCTCCATTCAAGGGTTTGGTGAGTTGCAACAAGCTAGTGTTCATTCACCATTCCTTCCATTCATGTTTCATTTCATTTCAAGGTTTAATTAGCAAAATGGGGTTTGAACAAGGAAAACCCCCATTCACCAAAAATAAATAAATTTTCCCTCTCTTGATATGTGTAGATTTACAAGTGAAAAGGGATTGAAGATTGATCAAAAGTGCAATTTTGTAAAGTTGTCAAAGTTGTCAAGCCATGGAATCTCACTTGCAGAATTTATTTTCAACTTTCCAACAGTGAGATCTAGAGGAATTGGGAGTGTAGACTTAGGAGCAAAGGATTGTGAAAAAAAAATTTAGATCCCTGTAGCAAGACCTGTTGGGAATAGGATGTCATTTACTTAAAATCCTAAATATATTTCATGTTCTCCTAAGTCCTTGGAAAGTGTTCCCCAACACTAGAATTATAAAGAGATTAAATTCAAATGAAATGAACAAGTAAATTGAATTTGTAATTATTTCTAAATGATAGGAACATGTGGGGATGCCCAAGAAGAGCTCCTACAAAATAGGAGCACATGGGGTGCCCACATGGAAGGTGGAACCCACCTTGCTTAAGTTAACTAATTGGAAGATATTTAACACTTCAGTAATGCATGTAAAGATCCTAGAAGTTAGGAATTGATATTTATATGAGTGGAGTTTAGTTCAATTCAATTCAGTTTAGTATCAATTTAGTTCAGTTCAGTTCAATTTAGTTATGGTTCAGTTATCTTTAGTTGCATGTTAGTTGAATTTAGTTGACTTGAGTTGCATGACTAATAACTTCAATTACATGACAGATAATAGCTGATACATTCAGTTAAGTGGGGATGATCAAACATGCATCATGTTTGCATGAATTGATGGAGAGATATGTTTCAATTAACAAAGATTGACTTGGACCCACCTTGAGCACCCATGTTGGCATCTTGGAGTTAACACCTTTTGCATGAGAAGATATTTACAAGGTTGAGTTAACTAGGCCCATTCTTGGGTGCCAACTTTGAGGAGAACCTTGGAAGATATTTTCTTAACCTACAATTAATTAGGAGTTCAGTTTGGGTTACCTAAATTGAGGAGACATTGGATTTGACTTCATGTTACATGTTGAAATTCTACTTGCACAAAATAGGCATAGGTTTTTGAGATAATCTTTGTGCTTTGTAATTGAAAACTTTGGAGTTTTCAATGCTCATTATTTTCTATTAATTGCAACAAGTTGAAGAGAGTTTTTATCAGAGTTTATTGCAAGTTGTGAAGAAGAATTGTTGAAGGAAAAAGAAGCATCTCAATCAAGGATTGATACAGTGTTATTGTAATCTTGTTCTAAGGTTAAATAATACAAGCACTATTGATTATGGTGGTGGATTTTTTTTCTTGAAAGGGTTTCTTCACGTATATGTTGTGTTACTTCTATCTTCTCATCCCATTCTTCTACAATCTTCTATCTACTTTCTACAATTGGTAAAATTGATCTAAACAGATAATCATACACAAAGAATTTGTAGCAAAGAATAGTTAATTAGATCTACAATCTCATAGTTTTACAAGTTTTAAAGCTACATAATTATCTCTATTTTCAACATTTGGTATCAAAGCTAACAGTTGGGTAGAGTTTGTGATGCCGTTCTCTTAAAAGTTTGAAGGTTTTCTTGGCTGTAGTGGGAGCTTTTACTATTGTGTTATTGCTGATTTTATAAAAAATGTGTTACAATGAGTTCTAATTCTTGTTTAGATATTGAAATATTCAATGGATCTAGTTATGAGATGTGGAAACTAAAAATGGAGATCTCCTTGAAGAAAGAGATCAATGGTTAGTTGTTTGTAATGAGACAAAGTCGCCTACAATGACGTCATATGAGGATTGGGCTAAGCTTGATAAGAAGGAAAGAGGGACCATAAGATATGTCTTGTTGATGTTGTTCTCTTGAATGTTTCAAATGAAACTACTACATATAAACTATGGAAGAGAATAGGTGATATTTATCAAACTAAAAGTCTTACTAGTGAGTTGTATCTGAAAAGGTAGTTGTATTCTTTAAATATGAAAGATGGTGTTTTTGTTGCAAATCATTTAAATGCTTTTAATTTGATTCTAAGTCGGTTATCATTTGTAGATGTAAAGCTAGAAGATGAAGATAAATGCATTTTGTTACTTTGTTCTTTACCAGAATCTTGGGAAAATCTAATTGTTGCTATCAGTGGTAGTGGTGTAGATCCTAAGATGGACAATATAATTCCTATTCTCCTATCAGAGGAGATGAGGAGAAAGTCTAAAATGGGATCCCAAGATGCCTTGTTTGTAAGAGGTATGCCTAAGGAAAAGGAATATAAGGCAGACAAGAAAGGAAAGGGTAAGTCCAAAGGATGGTCTAAAACCACTGGTGAGTAAAGTAAAGTGTTGAAATTGTGGAAAACCTAGACATGTAAAGAAGGATTGTAAGAGCAAGAAAAGGAGTTTTGATGCTTCTACAGAGAAATCCTCATATGACAGTAATGATGCATTGGTCATTTCATCTAATATTGTTTGTGATAACTCTTGGCTTATTGATTCAGGTTGCTCCTATCATATGACTCCTAACAAGGAGTGGTTCACTAAGTATACTGCATATGATGGAGGGAATGTCTTCTTTGGAGATAATAGCACAAAAAAGGTTATGGGAAAAGGAGAGGTAAAGTTGTGTTTCAATGATGGTAGGGTTAATACCCTTAATGATGTTTTACATATTTCAGGACTTGCTAGAAATCCACTTTCTATTTCTAAGTTCAGTGATTCTGGAATTCATGTGACATTTGACAAAGGTGGTTGCAGATTGGTGAAAGAGAATATGGTGGTTGCTAAAGGATCTCAAATTGGGACTTTGTTTAAGTTGAATACCTCAAATTTGAATAAATTAGCCATTGTAACTGGAGCTGAAAATACATGTATGTTGTGGCACTATAGATTGGGCCACATTGGTAAAAAAGGTCTTAGGACCATTCTTAATAAGAAATTGGTTGACGGTATTCCTGATTATAATATTGAAAAAAATGATTTTTGTGAGCATTGTGTGTTTGGAAAGCAATCTAGATCTTCATTTCCTAGTGGAACAATAAAGCTAAAAGATTATTAGAGATTATTCAGTTAGATGTAATGGGCCTTGTGGGTATTGACTTCATTAGAAAATCTAGATATTATGTCACATTTATTGATGATGTCTCAAGATACACTTGGATCTATTTTATGCATAACAAATCTAATGTGTTTAATAAGTTTAAATAATTTAAGGCTTTGGTTGAGAAACAATCATATCATAAGATAAAAGTGTTGAAATTAGATAATGATGGTGAATATTGTTCTAGGGAATTTGATGATTATTGTAAGCATGCAAGAATTGTGAGACATAAAACTACTCCATATACACCTTAACAAAATGGAGTAGCAGAAAGGATGAACTGAATCTTAATGGAAAGAGCTAGGAGTATGTTAAGTAGTGCTAAGCTAGATTGGTTCCTTTGGGCCGAGGCTATAAGTACTTCTTGTTATTTAATCAATAGATCCCCTAGTTCATCTATTGAAGATAAAACTCCTTATGAAATGTGGTTAGGTAGGAAACCTAGTGTTGCACATTTTAGGATCTTTGGTTGTGAGGATTTTGTTCATATGCCTAACGAAAATTGATCTAAGTTGGATCCAAAAGCATAGAAATGCATATTCATAGGTTATGGTGAAAATGTAAAAGGTTACAAGCTTTGGAATCCTCTAACCCAAAAAATTACTTTATCAAGAGATGTGATTTTCAGGGAATTTAGAGCCTATTCAGAGAACAACCAAAGGAGAAGGATACTTCTTGAACAATGCATTTTGAGATAAATACTAAGAAGCAAGAAGATGCACATGTTGAAGAACAACTGGATGGATTGGATGGGGAGAGTTCACAAAGTTCTTCTGAGATAGATGCTCATGATGAGCATATTGAGGAACAAGAAGAAACCCCTTTGAGAAGATCCAAAAGACAACGAAATCCCATTGATAGGTATAGCCCACCTAATTTCCATTATATATTTACTTTGATAAGTACTAATGATGAACCTAGATCTTACAGGGAAGCTTTTTCTTCATATGAGAATAAGCTTTGGTCACAAGCTATGCATTAGGAAATGGAATCCTTGGATACTTGTGACACATAGGATCTTGAGAGTTTTCCAAAAGGAATAAAGGCCATTGGTTGTAAATGAATCTTTAAAAACAAAATTGGAGTAGATGGTAATCTCGAAAGGTACAATGCTAGATTAGTAGCCAAGGGTTACTCCCAAAGAGAGGGAGTTGACTTTAATGAAATCTTCTCTCATGTTGCTAAATTAACTTCTATTAAATTATTTTGATCTATTGTTGTTGCTTATGATTTTGAGATAGAGCAAATGGATGTGAAAACTAATTTTTTGCATGAGAATCTTGATAAGGAGATTTATATGAGGCAACCTGATGGTTTTGTTGTGAAAGGAAAAGAAGAATTGGTTTGCAGGTTAAAGAGATCTTTATATGGATTGAAATAGTCACCAAAAATATGGTACCAAAAGTTTGATGCTTTTGCATTGAAAATTGGTTATGTTAGGAGTGAGGAAGATCATTGTGTTTACATCAAATGTATTGATGATCAGCTTTTAATTATTAACTTGTATGTTGATGACATGTTGTTTATTGGTAACAGCAAGGTAATGATCAAAGAATTGAAAGCACAACTCTCTAGCACATTTGAGATGAAAGATCTAGGGGCTACAAAATATATCCTTGGTATGGAGATCAATAGAGATAGAGGTAACAAAAAGCTTTTCTTAAGTCAAAGCAACTATGTTGATACTATTTTGAAACGGTTTAAAATGTAGGAAAGTAAACCAATTAATATTCCTTTACCAGTTGGCATGAAGTTAAGTTTAGACATGAGTCCTAAATCTAATTTGATCATAAGGAAATGTCTGAAATTCCATATGCTAGTGTATTTGGTAGTTTAATGTATGCAATGGTTTGTACAAGACCAAATATAGCCCAAGCAGTGGGAGTTCTAAGTAGGTTTATGTATAACCCTGGTAAAGAACATTGGACTTATGTTAAGAGGGTGTTTAGATATTTATGAGGTACTTTTGATTACTGTTTGATTTATCATGGTGCTAATGATATTGATATTATGCACAAATCATTGGACATACAAGGTTTTGTTGATTCAGATTAGGTAGGAGACCCAGACAGTCGGAGGTCAACAAGTGGCTATGTGTTTACTTTGTTTGGAGCTACAGTTAGTTGGATGAGTAAGAGGCAGCCCACAGTTGCTTTGTCCATCATAGAAGTAAAGTACATGGCTGATACGCATGCCTCCAAAGAGGCAATTTGGTTACAGAGACTTGGGAAAGGTATTGGTTTTAATTGAAAGCAAATTAAACTTGAATGTGATAGTCAGAGTGCTATTTGTTTAGCCAAAAATCCTATGTAACATGCTCATACTAAGCATGTTGATGTTCAATATTACGTTGTGTGAGAAATGGTCGAGAGTGGGAAGGTATTGATTGGGAAAGTTGACACTTTGATCAATGTTTCAGATTATCTTATGAAACCAATTCCTACAGATAAGTTCTCTTGGTGCAGGAAGGCCATTGGCCTTGAGTCCTATACTTGATTTATAATAATGATTCCTTGTTTAGAATGATTGCAATGTATAATATCAAGTGGGAGAATGTTGGGAATAGGATGCCATTTAATTGCAATCCTAAACATATTTCATGTATCCCCTAAGTCCTTGGAAAGTGTTCCCCAACACTAGGATTAGAAAGAGATTAAATTCGAATGAAATGAACATGTAAGTTGACATTTATAATTATTTTTAAATGATAGGAACATGTGGGAACACCTAAGAAGAGCTCCTACAAAATAGGAGCACATGGGGCTGCTCACATGGAAGGTGGAACCCACCTTGCTTAAGTTAACTGTTTAGAAGATATTTAACACTTCAATAATTCATGTAAAGATCCTAGAAGTTAGGGATTGATATTTACATGAGTGGAGTTCAGTTCAATTCAATTTAGTTATGGTTCAATTATCTTCAGTTGCATGTAGTTAGCTTGAGTTGCATGTTAGTTGACTTCAGTTGACTTGAGTTTCATGACTAATGACTTTAGTTGCATTATAGATAACAGGTGATACATTCGGTTAAGTGGGGATGATCAATCATGCATCATGTTTGCATGAATTGATGAAGAGATATGTTTCAGTTAACAAAGATTGATTTGGACCCACCTTGGGTGCCCAAGTTGGCATCTTGGAGTTAACACCTTTTGGATGAGAAGATATTTACAAGGATGAGTTAAGTGGGCCCATTCTTGGGCACCAACTTGGAGGAGAAGCTTGGAAGATATTTTCTTGACCAACGATTAGTTAGGAGTTCAATTTGGGGCACCTAAATTGAGGAGACATTGGATTTGACTTCATGTTACATGTTGAAACTCTACTTGCACAAAATAGGTGTATGTTTTTGAGAGAAGCTTTGTGATTTGTAATTGACAACTCTTTGGATTTTTTAATGCTCATTATTGTCTATTAAGTGTAGCAAGTTGAAGAGAGTTTTTGTCAAAGTTTATTGCAAGTTGTGAAGAAGAATTGTTGAAGACAAAAGAAGCATCTCAATCAAGGATTGATACAGTGTTATTGTAATCTTGTTCTAAGGTTAAATAATACAAGCACTATTGATTCTGGTGGTGGATTTTTTTCCCGAAAGGGTTTCTCCACGTATATGTTGTGTCACTTCTATCTTCTTGTCTCATTCTTCTACAATCTTCTATCTACTTTCTACAATTGGTAAAATTGATCTAAACAGATAATCATACACAAAGAATTTGTAACAAAGAACACTTAATTAGATCTACAATCTCATAGTTTTACAAGTTTTAAAGCTATATAATTACCTCCATTTTCAACAAGACCCATTCACCTTAGGGTGAATCTGTCCTAGGAGGAAACTCAACAACTTTTAGTGACAGGTGCATAGTGTCTTAACCTTCTCATATCTACCAGAATCTTGTTATTTTTGATAGTTTTATGCTTTAAATTGATGATTCAAGTTTCACATTGCATAATTGAGTTCATTTACTATTTTTAGTTTTTCACCCCAAAAATTGTTCAAGTAGGTTTTACCCCATCTTTGCATAAGGAAAACAACAAGCTCTCCATTAAGGTTGACTCACCTAAGGGTTGAAAGTCAATATTTCCTTTGGGGTTCTCTTTTTCCTCATGAAATTAATAGAAAGATAGGTGCATCATACCATTTCCCATCCATTTTGGTGAACCTATTTTTCTTCATTTCAATTAGTGTTAATTTTAGGATTAGGATTAGGGCTTAAGTTTGAATTGAACTTAGAGTTAGGCTTAGGGTTAGAATTAGTGTTAATGTTAGGGTTAGGACTAGAATTAGAATTAAAATTAGTGTCAATATTATATATCTTTAATAAATTTAACATAATGTTATGTATTCTAGAGTTAGAATTAGTGTTAGTGTTCGAATTAGTGTTTGTTAGAATTAGGATTAGGTTGTAATTGGAATTAGGATTAGTATTAGTTTTATAATTAGTGTTAGAGTTAGAATTAGTTTCAAAATTAGTGTTAGTGTTAGAGTTAGAGTTAGAATTAGAACAAGAGTTAAGGTTATATATATTTAATAAAGTTAACCTAAGGTTATAATTGATATTGTTAGAATTAGTGTTATGTGAGAATTAATAATATTTTTTAATTTACTATATAACTTAGTTAAATCATATTAGTAATGTTTGGTATAATTTACTATATAATATAATTTATGTTAATTTATAATTTTATATTATATAAATTTAATATTCATAAAATATAATTATAATATTAAATATATATAATTTATTATTTTATAAGTTTAAAGTAATTTATAATGTTATTTGATTTTATATATATATATATATATATATATCTTTTATTTATATTTAATAAACATTTTATTATTTTATTTAACTTAGTTTTATATAATTTAATTTACTTTTATATTAAATATATTTAATTTAAAATTAATTTATGTAATTGAATACTTATATTATCAATTATTACTATATATTATATAATAAATAATATAAAATTATATTGTAATATATAATTTAATATATAACTCAATTCATGCTCAAATCCAATAATTGTTCATTGGAAAATAGCCATGCTTGGAAATTCCGAGGCAATTTTAGCCAACTTATCCAATCACAATTTATTTATTAATTTAAAATCCATAACCACAATATGCATAAAAAAATAGGATTTTAATCTCTCGTGAATTTTTAGGGTACATAAACATTAGGTTTAACACTTCAAGATCTCATGGAATACAATGAACCATGATATGCACAAATGAATTTGTGTAAAAAGGCTTATAAAACATTAAAACAAATGCAAATTTACAAGATAAAGGCCATTTTGCAATTGGTCAACATCCTCCTTGCCTTTAGTATAATCAAAACTTAGAATGGGGTATGGACAACCATTAAAAGCAAAAGATTTCATTGGCATGCATACAAAACGTGGAAACATATACATTGTTTTCAGATCTATATAATTGATACCCCAAGAAATACTAATACAATGATTGTAGGATATGAATAAATGTGATTGTGCAGATAAATCTGTGGTGGTAGATGATGATGCACAAATTATATTTGATAAAATCTTTAGAAGTTTTCAAGAAAAAAATAATTGGCAAGAGCAAAGCCAAATAATAAGGCCTTAGAGAGTGGAGTAAAGCATAAATAAATTTTATATATTTCCATTTATACTAAAATCAGATTCCCTAGCACAATCACCACTGCAATAGATGGAATCCTTGGAAAGCTTGATCCTTTTCCTTGTTGCACAAGACACTACCTCATCCACAACCGCAATCATGACAACGCCAAAAGTGGTATCAAGTTTAATCTTTTGAATCTCCGTGTTGTTAGTGTAGTGATTAAGTTTAACTTAGGTTAATCTCTCAGGTGGTTTCTTTCTCGTATTAGGTAGTTTTACACCCGTTGCTTTTTTCTTGCCTTTAAAAGGCTATACATTATGTAATTTATGGCATCTCATTTTCATTCACTTTTGGTGAAATAACGTGTGCTTCTCTCATGCACTGTGAAGGTTTTTATGTTGCAGATGGTGATTCTAGGCTCGATGGTTTCCACCTACATGGTATCATAGCCAACCATTCTTCCCTCCTTCCTTTGATAGTTTTCATCAGGATTTTTTGACATCGTTTATTTGTTAAATGTTTTTCTGGCATTTGAATTTTTTCAAATTTCAAAATTGCCTATTTGTTGATTTTGCCTAGAAGGGAGATTTTATGTAGTTTGCTAGTGAATGTTGGTGTTTTTTTCTATTCCACATAGAACCTCTTAGTATTGAATTTCCTGTGCATAGATAGGTTGTTGTTCATGTGATTGGAGGTCATGATTTGACACATTACCAGGTTGTTTGATTTGTTGTGGAAGAGACATTTTTTTTCCTAGTTGTGTGCAACGATTAATTTTTTGTGTAGTGATTCTCTGTTGAAAAGAGTCAATTTTCCATTACAAACTAAGAAATTCTATAGGAGAGGCTTGATTTTCATTGAAGATGCCATGATTATGCAACAAATTTTAGTTTGCTTGTGGCACTCTTTTCTACTCAAAGGAGGCCTTTTTCTCATGTTATTGTTTCCTCCCAAACCCATTAGAAATAACAAGGAGAGGGGCAACAACCTCCCAGGCTTAAGCATCTTCTCTACCCACTCTAACTACTTCAAAATCTACTCGATTGGAGGTGTTTTTGGAGGAGGCGTTCACACTTTGAGGCTACGAGTGCAATTTTATAGGCCGATTGATCATTGCTAATCATTTGTGTGCATTGAGAAGACACGAGGAGGTGATTTCATTGTTGTTTGGAGGCATGTTTTCTTCATTGAAGGAAAATCTTGGTATCAAAAATTATATTTTATAAAGTTTTCCCTAAAATATTTCATTTGAGGGCTTCTATTCAGTCAAAGTGGTGTGGGACCCAAGTTTTTGAAGTTGTTTTGTGAACATTTATCCCTAGCAATGTGGGGTATGTTTTTGTTATTTTAATAACATTACAGTGTGTTTGATTGCTATGAGCAAGTCTCACAAATTGTGAAGAGGTTGTCAAGTCGTGAAGACTTGTGTATTCATTTGGCTTTCATATGGTGTGAAAATTTGCTACAAACAAATAGTAAGGTGTACAATTCTTTTGCTCCAATTTTCTAGATTCAGTCCTTTTAAATTTCTTGAGTAATATTTTTTTCTGGATAAATCTTGAGAGGCTGCATTGGTTAATACTTTTTGGAGATTTTAGTTTGGTGTATTTTTTTCCTTTTGTTGTCATGGCTACTCTTGAGTCAATTGAACTGTTAACCCCCCATAACTAACATACCTAGAAGATGAAAATGCATAGGTTGTTCCAATCTAAGGGTTTGTGGTCTACACTGAATGATAACCAACCCACTCTTATTAGGGAGTAAGAAATATTTTCCCATATAAACAAGTGTGATGAAGCTATGGGTATGATAAAATTGAATGTTTCTGATATTCTTCTTTTTCATATTGACGAGTGTGATACACCCAAGGAGAAATGGGATAAGTTACATAATTTTTTTGGTCAGGTCAGTGATTTTTGTGCTTTGCAACTAGAGGAAAAATTAACTCCTCTTTCCCTTGATGCATTTATTTCCATTAATGATTTTCTAGTCAAGTTCAAATCTATGAGGTCACAATTGGTGGGATGCGGGAAGAGTAAAACTGATATGGAGTCCATTTTTCTAATTTTGTCTAAGCTGAGAGGTCCATTTGTAGTTTTTTCTTCTACCTTCTACTCCACCATGGATGCATTGGGCAATGCATTCCAAATGCCTTCTTTTGAGACTTTTTGTGACCATTTGACAAGGGAGCAAGCCAAACTTTCCTAGTTAGAGGGGGTCTCTATGAATCATGCATTAGTTGCACAAGGATCTTAGAGAAAAGGGAAGAAGAAACCTAAGACAAAGTCTAACAAGCCCTCCACCTCTTCAAAAGAGGATAAGCCTAAGAAGGATAAGTTCAGTTGTGTGTATTGCAAGAAGAAAGGGCATGATGAACACCATTGTTATATGAAGAAGATTGATGATCTTTCACATCTTCAGAAGAACAATATTCCATTGCCCTCATCTATGATTCCTTCTTCTACAACCTCTACATCTTCATCTACATCATCATCATCATCCAAACCTACACAGTCAGGGAATGCAAGATTTAGAAGTGGTAAAGAAGATAAAATCTACATGGGCAAAGGACATGCATTGGTAACTTCTACAGTTCATTCTAGTCATGATAGATGGCTTTTGGATTCAAGAGCATCTCACCAGATGGGTTTTCCTCCCTATCCTTTTTTGGGTCTTCATCCTACTGATATTTCCAAGATTTTATTGGGAGATAGTAAGCTTTTGGATGTTGCAGGGGTAGGCAATGTTGAGATTGGTGATGGTTGTTTTAGAGATGTATTATGTATTCTTGATTTGTACACAAATTTGCTCTCCATCTATCAGATTACTCATGGTGAGGTACCTAAGATTATAGAGTCCACTCAATTTTTGTTTTCATCAGAGAGGTTGATACTTGAAAGCCATTGCTATTGGTAAAGTTGATCATGAGTCTCATCTCTATGCCTTCTCTCATTTTGTTGATGATGATGATTATGAGCCTCACACCCCTCTTGCTAGTGCCGATAGAAATTCCTTAGGAGAGATTGGTCATTTAAACTTTGGAGTTCTTCAGACCTATGTTGATTCATCTCCTGTTGCTTCAGAGGTTGGTTCTTTAGCACAACAAGATGTTTTTGATCTTTCAGATCATGTTTTATTAGATGAGTATTTGGAAAGCATCTCAGATTTGTTTGTGGGGTCTCATCTTGTAGATTTGGGAGACATACTTGAGGGGATTTATCTCCTCTTTAATGACAGTTTTAGCATGGTAGTTGATACATCTAGATTGTCTTTGGAGATTGACATTGATGAGCCTTCACTTTCACTTGATTTGTCACATTTCTTGGTTTTTTTTATCATGATTATGTGGTGGATTATTCTATTTGGAGACTTCCTTCCTCTTTTTAGTTAGACATGAAATGGCTTCTTCATCACTTGGTGGACATGTTTCTTCCTAAGGGGAGAGAAGTTGCTTGTAGGCATTGGATCATCTTTTTTTTAGGCACATTTCATCGGCATTGGAGCTTCTTCATTATGGGGGGTGTTGTGTGGTCTCAAAACACACCCCAAGACTAAAAATACTTGGGGACCCAAGTGGAAAATAACTCTTATGGTAGGAGCTATCAAATTAAAAGATCACTAGAAGTGAAGAGCAAAGAGAAATCTTTGATAATAAAAGTACTTCGTACTGTAAGTGTTTCGGGCATTGGATACTAGGTACCGAAAACATTTGAAAAGGTGAAAGGTAATGCAAGTTTGAATGGAAGGCTTCATTCCAGTAAAATGGAGTTCTGGTATAACCGAGGTCTAGGAAAGTTAGTGGGTAAAGCTAAATACTAGGTATCGAGTTGTAATGTGAAGTGAAAATGTTAAAATTTTAAGATTATGTAATGATTCTGGTAATCCAATATATATGTGAGGATTTGTGATATGATATAAAGCATGTTAATTATGAGATTTTTGTAACAACATTTGAATAATGGTTTTATTTACATGAGAAGTTATGAATGTTTTCTTTCTTTTAAAGGGATTTAATGTGTGGAATTTGTGATTGCAGGAGATATTGATTGTGATGCAAAGTTCGGGTATGGACGGTAAGGAAAATTGTATTTGTGAACAAATCTGATGATGTTTCCAAGTTCAATGATGCACTTTAAAAGGTCATGTTGGAATAGAGTTTGTTGTAAAGATGTGCCAGATACCAAAATCTTGGGATGTTGGAGTTCAAGCATGCAGTACAAAAGTGTACTTATTCTGGGAGTGACTCATTCCTGGAATGTTCAAATCGAGGAACCTGAAATATAGGAATAATACTTCCACCTGATCACTCTGTTATCATAGGAAGTTCCTATTTTTTTTTTGAGCGGAATTGTTTGGTTCAAGGAAGAACCCTGATAATTAAAGATTAACACCCAAAGAGCTTCAATGTGTAATTGGAGTTGACTTCCATTAACTTCAGTTACAATTCTCCTATTGGTCACTACATTCCGCGTGCCTTGATGTGATTGGTCCCTTGGATTTCCTCTCATGTATTTATCTTATCCTATCTAAGCCTTGTGTTCTATAAAAGGCCAGAGAATTCCTTTTTTATTTTAAGTTCAGAATTTGTGGATGTCGAAGGAGCATAAACTTTTTCAAGTTTTGTTCTTTTTTCCTATTTTCTGAACCATACTGGCGTAAAATTTTGTATGCATGTATACATTGATTAATATAAGAGCTAATTAGATAGCTACCTATCTCAATATCTTTTATAGCTAGTTTTGTTAGTTTAGCCGAACAAGACTGTATGTTGCATTGTTTAAGGGTGCATACAGAACCTACTTAGTGTCCAAAAATGAAACCCCTCTCTCTAAAATCTTGCATCATTTTATATGTAGTTGTGAAGCAATCTGGTGAATTATTAAGTGGTTTGCTCTATTTTAATTGATTCTTTAGGGAATCCATGGAGAATAACTGGGAGAAACTTTTAATTTTTAGTATTTTTTATGCTTTATTTTAGAGTAGATGTTTAAATTCTTGAAAATGTTCCAAAATTTGAATAAATGGATGCTTAATGCTAAATCTACTTAAGTGATAGCAAATAATTTATAATGTTCAAGAAATATTATTGCAAATCTTTCAATGTCATAATATTAGTTCAATCACATCAGTACCCGAGAGTGACCCTAGTGCAATCATGACCTGGTTATCAAAGACTTGGGATTGAACTAAAGCCAATCTTTTCTTGTTAAAGCAAAAATCCCCTTTAGGTTGTCTTTGTTCCATATCTTTCAAGAAGGATAGACTCTTTGCAGTCTTGTCTATGAAGAATTTATTCTCCTTGTTTGTTGTGAGTAAAATCATCGTCAACAAGGGGATACAATATCTCCTTTTTTTCCTTCCTATGGGGGGATCATTGATTGTATATACATGATGTATGTAGTCCTTAATGGGTGTTCTTGAGTTCTCCATCCATACATCTTG
>VDFB02058242.1:740048598-740181771 GCA_007258455.2 Sequoia sempervirens | reverse complement strand
CTTCCTTCTATATTTGGCTACACCTACAATGGTGTTCTTAGCAACACCCTCAATGACATCCTTATTCTCTTCCTTCATAATCTCTACCGCTAAATCGTTGGCTTGTTCCCTTTTTATTATTATTTTATGCTTTCATTCTTTTGCAATACCTTTCCTATCAATATTGGATTTATTTAAACCTTCTTTCTTTTATATTCATCTCCATTGCTAAATTATTTCAATATTCTCTCTTCTTCTCTTGTTATCTCCTTTTTTCATGGGTATTTTTTATATGGATCTGCATTAATCCTTATAAATCTTATGGTTATTTGAATATTTAAACAATTACATATTTTCAAGGATCTTTTCAGATCTCTTCCTCCTTCCCATTTTTTATCCCTTAAGTTCCTACCCCCCTCTCACAAGGCTGGTACCTAAGGGTTTTGTTTTTATATTTTTAAGAACTTTTTTCTTTTGACTGATTGTTGTTAACTATTCTCTTTTCTTCCACTACCACTTATTTTTCTACCTATATTTTCTTCACTATTCTCTCTAGGGTACCAGAAATAGAACCAATGTTGACAAGAGGAAAAGGGGGATTACAATCTAGAGAGTTGTACCCTAATATCCTTTATGTAGTTTGTTTATACCCTAGAGGATACGGTGAGAGAAAAGAGTAATTGTGAAAGGGAATACTATATCTAAATGTATTCCACATGTAACTTAAATAAGAATCATATTCATTAATAGCACATGTATATTGATCAATCCTTATATCTCCTTATATATTATCATATATTAGTTGCAATAGCAGGTCTTACTCTTTTCTTTGTATCATAATTCTCTTCTTACTAATCTTCTTTCTATTACATGCATACATTTATACATTGTCTCTTAGAGAGACATGACCCTTATAGGGTACCTCTTACTTAGCCTCCTATGTTGGTCTTAGGTTATGCAAGTCCTATGCTTTAGCTTGCAATAGGTTTTGGTGTTGTTTTGTGACCCTTCCAACACCCACATATCTTGCAACTAGTTTGGAAAATTTACCAAAATTTATTAAGCTCTTTTAGGGCTTGAATCTTAAGAGTACTTTATCTCCACTAATAATAGTCATGAAATACACTAGACATCAACATAACTTTTTTCCTATAATTTTCTTCTACTAATCTCTTTCTTATTAGTTTGATTTGCTCCTCCATTTCTATTAGCATCTATGGCACAAGGCTAATCATATCTTCTAGAATATCCCAACTAATAGGAGTTCAACACTTTTTTCCATATAATGCTTCAAAAGGAGTCATTTAATCACATCATGATACAAATTATAATAAGAAAACTCAACCAATGGTAGGTACTCCCCCCTTTTATATTGTTGAACCATGTAGTACATCCTCAACAAATCCTCCAACACTTTATTTACTCTTTTTGTTTGACCATTTGTCTTCGGATGGTAAAAAAACTTATGTTTAGTTGAGTTCTTAGCACTAAAAATAAGGTTTTCCAAAACCTTGAAGTCATCTGCGCATCTCTATTTGAGATTATTTTCTCAAGAACTCCATGCAATTTGAATATTTATTGCATATATTTTCTTACTCTGATAGGTGCTCCATCCATAAGATTTCTTGGAGTAAAATGAGCTACCTTTGTGAGCTTGTCTACTAATACAAGAATTGCATCATGTCAATTTCTCGACATGGGTAATCCTTGAACTAATTACATGCTAATCACTTTCCATTTCCATTCGGTAACTTTATGGGGGTACAAAAATTATTCCAATTGTTGATGTTAGACCTTGAATTATTGACATTATAGACATCTTGATATAAATATTGCAACATCTTATTGCATTCCCTTCCAAAAATAAAGCAGTTTTACATCCACTAAATTTTTTGTTACTCTTGGGTTACTAGAATATGGAGCATAATGTGCCTATATTAACACAATATTTCTTAGATCATTATGATCTAGAACATATAATTCATCCTTGTATCTCAATACTCCATTAGACTCAAAAATATATCTCTCATACTTGGCATCCTAGTGATTCTTTAAAAAAAATTCTTGACTTGCTTATAAAATTCATATTATGAAGAATTCCTTACTACCTGATCTCAAAAATTATTTTGAAATGATACCATCGTTGTAATGTGCTTTCTGTGACTTAGCGCATCGACAACTCAATTTTCCTTCCCTTTTAGTTAACTTATTTCAAAATCATAATCTGATAATAGCTCCAACCATCATCTTTGTCAAGCATTGAGATTTGGTTGGATGAAATTATACTTGAGACCTTGATTATCTGATTTAACCTGTAACTACTTTCCCAAAAATTAGTGTCTCCATACTCGGATAGCATGCACAATTGCTACTAACTCCAAATTGTGAGAAGCATAATTTTCCTCATATTGTCACAATTGTCTAGATTCATATGCTACTACTTATACATCTTACATAAGTACACCACCTAAACCTTTACCTGAAGCATCTATAACAACTATAAAATGATCTTCAATATATGGTACTCTAAGAATTGGTGCAAAATTCAACTTGTCTTAAGGATATGGAAGGTATCTTCACCCTTTTCTAACCATTCAAGCCACTTTACTTTTCTTTGAAGTGAAGTGATAGGGTTTGAAATCTTTAAAAATTTCAAAAATAACTTCCTATAATACCTATCCAAACCCATAAAACTATGCACTTCATGTACATTCTTAGGTATAATCTATTCCAAGATAGCATTAATCTTTGAAGGATCTACCACAATTCCTTTTGCATAAATGATATGACCTAGATATTCAATTATTTTTGAAATAAGGTGCACTTTGATATATTTTCATACAATTTATGTTCCCTTAATAGTTGTAGGAAAAATCTCAAATGTTTAATATTATCTTCTCCATTCTTATAATATATTAAAATATCAATTGAGAATACAAGTAAAAACTTTTCTAGATAGTCTCTCAAGGCATTATTCATCAATTTTATGAATGTTGTAGGTTCCTTAGTTAAACCAAAAGGTAAAATAGTGAATTCATAATGCACATAAGGTGTCTTAAAGGTTTTTTATGGATGTATTAATCCTTCAATCTAAATTGATGGTATCTTGATCTTAGATCAATTTTTGAAAAGATAGTCATGCCATGGATTTGATAAAAATAAATCGATTCACTTGATAAGGGGAAGTTATTCTTTATTTTTTCTTTGTTAAGAATATGATAGTCTATACATAAGCACAATGTTTTATCCTTCTTTTTGATGAAAAATAATAGGTGCTCCCCAAGGTGATACACTGGGTCAAATCAAACCTTTTGAAGCAAATCTTGCAACTGGGATTTTAGCTACATCAACTTTGTTGTGGTCATATGATTGGGTACTTTGGAAATAGGTTTTGAACTTGGTACTATATCAATTGCAAAAATAAAGGCTCTTTGAAGGTAGCTCTAGTAGTTCATCAAGATAAAAAAAATTAGAACTCATAAAGGAATGAATAATCTCAAATAGACAGTTCCTCAAATTTCTCTAGTGATTCCTCTTTAGCTTCATACAATTTCTAAAAGTGATAGAAGAATAGGTATTGAAAAACAATTGACTCTTTAAACTCTTATATTTTCTCCATCTTAACTGCAAACATCTAACACCCTTTTCTTCTAGCTCTTTTTAGTTGCATTGCAGAAATCTATCTGATCTTAAACTTATGTCAAGTGACTTGAATTAAAGTAGGGTTTCCAAAATCATCTAGACACTCAAATATTTTGTCAAAATAGACTAATTTTTCTCTATGATTCCTTATCCAATTCATTCCTAGGATGACATCATATGACCCCAAAGGAGCTATGTAATTTTCACTTCTACTAAAAAATATGGTAACCTCACTTCAACTTTGAACAAACATTGCTCTACCTGAGCTCTTGAATGGTTTGCATATTCTAATGACCAAGGTTTAGCCATATAACTAGCCTATCTTGGAATTATTTTTTAGTAAACTAGGAGTTATAAAAATTTCAATTGCATCAGTGTCTATGAAAATGGAGATAGATATTTCAAATAAAATACCTATAGTCTCAATTAGTGTAATTTGATATTCCTCTAGTTGATTATTCATAGTTGCATGGATCCTTTGTTGGAATGTTTCTTGTTGAGATAGTAGATAATAGCTTTGGTATTGGTTCGATTGACTTTTATGCAAGTAAAAATTCACATAATTATCTCCTCCATGGTTGAAACATCTAACAAGAGGTCCTTTCTTCTCTTGGGACAATCATTCTTGGAATTATCTCTTTTTTTAAAGTCCTTATTTTCTTTTCCATTTTGGGAGTCATTTCTATTGTTTCCAGGTCCTTTCCCATTTGACTTAGGTTTTTTGTTTTGAATTTAATTCTTCTTATTGAAGGATGTCAATGATTTGGACCATCCAAGCTCATTCCTAATCTTATCTTGATAATGTGATTTAGAATTTAATTTTTTGCTCCTAATTAATTACCTTTTTGAAATCCTGGTCCAAGGTGGTTGGACCATGAACACCTATTTTACCTCCAATTTTGGCCATCAGATCCATGATGAATTTCCTTATTCAAAATTGTTCATCATGTTTATATTGTGGTACATACATCAATAGTTTGGTGAACTTCCCCCAACACTCTAATATTGACATGTATCCCTAATGTATATTTTGGAAATCAATCAGTTATTTATCAAAGTATAATTGAGGTAACCACCTTTGTCTAGTAATGACCACAAATTGGTCCCATTTAAGACTCAAGGAACTTAACTCCAATTCGATCTTCTTATACATCCACCAAGTGGATGCTTCATAGGCTCCCCAAACTTATTTAGTTATATTTGAGTGATTTCTAATTTCAAAGTACTTTTCCATGTTAGTGAGCCATGCTTCGACTCCATCTCTTGGGTAAAAGTACAAAGTTGTGTCACACTTTTATAAAGGAAATGGCCAACATTGATCCAAATTTTAAACTTGAATCACTAGAAAGTGGCATATATGTTTTGCATTTTGAAATGACATAAACTAATAAAATGTTTATAGTTTAGTATAATTTATGTTTGTATTTTTTGACAAAATTAAAAATTTATTTGAATATACATTTTTATAAATTAGCACTATAATTTAGTTGTTGATAAAATGCTAAAAATGATGTTACATGAGACGTCAAACTTTATATAGTAAATTTTCTTTTTTTTCCTTCAAATTTTTTGTGTATATTTATAACTTGAAACTTTAGGGAATGTATATTTTTTTTTTGCAATTTTAATAAATATATATTTTTAAATAAATATTTAAATGTATGTGTATTAAAAAACAGTTGTTTTCATTACATATTTTTGTAAACAAAATGGCACGCAAAGAAGCAAAGCAGACACAAGAAAGAGCTAGGTTGAGGTTTGAAGGAGTGAATCAAGGTGCACTAGGAGACTAGAAGACACAACAACAGGAAGACATTGAAGGTATATAGAGGCAAGGAAGATGGGCTTGGGATGCAGAGGAAGAAATCCATATGGATCAAATACATAACTAGGCAAATAATGAACATTGGAGAAATATGAATGGTCAAGGGTAGAGAAGAGGACTCCCAAAGGGATATGGATAGAGAGGGAAGCAACAGTATGAAAATTTAGAATTTTGAAGGCTGAGGCAACAAGGCCAAATACACAAGAGCAAGAACCGTTTTAGAAGAGGTGGTGGTGAAATGGGAGGTGGATGAAACCATAGATGGGGTCGAAATCATGGGAGGAATGGCTGGCGAGATTGAAATATACATCAAGACACTAGAGCCATGCCTAGAGGTACAAATGATGCCAAACTTTGGTGCGAACAAGAGAATAGACACGGATCAGATCTAGGAAAAAATCTCAAGAAAATATTAGTGTTGTGCCTGGTAAGGCTTCAAACGAAGACATTGAGGTTGGAGAACATAGGTATTGTGGCCAAATGATATGGCAAAGAACTCAATTGGGAGAGCTTAAAAAAGTGGTGGCATGGAAAATGGGGGGAAGAATTAAAATTCAAATCTTTAGCAAATGGATTTTTTGTGGTGGTGTGTCCAACATTGGACATCAGGGAGGAAATTATAAAAGGAATATGGGTAATGGATGGTTGTGTTTTTTACATTCAACGGTGGAAGGCCAGTTTTGATCCCTTGAATTATCAGTTGGAGGTAGCACAAGACTAGTACAAGCTCCCCAACCTTCCATTGGAATATTGGGAACCAAATATCTTGGAAGAAATTGGAAACATTTTGGGCACTTATTTGTGTTTAGAAGAGAGATTGGATCTAGATAGATTCCATACACATGTTAGGATCTATGTTGAAAATGACCCCAATACATCTATTTTTAAAGAGATTGAGCTAATTTCATACAATGAAAAATGGGTGCAAGCCCTAATTGAGGACTCAAGTACTACCAACTCTTTGGTTAAACCTTTGGGTTCATGCCTTACTGATAGACCCCCAAGAATGGGGGTGCAAAGTTGCGCCTTCTAATCCATCAACCAAAACATTGCATCAAACAAAGCAAGTTTGAATCCCAATCAAGATCAAAAAAGAAATTCTCAGACAAAGAAGAGGGTTGTTCCAAATGAACATAAAAAAGGGGTAAGTTTGGGTGAAAATTCGGATGGCCCTAGAGATCAAGGGCAAGAATTGAATATGAAAATTTTAGAGGCCATTGATTTGTCAGGTAACAACATCAAGGAAATAGAACAAAAATCCCTCATTGAGGTGGGAAATGAATTGGTAGAACTGGCTAAGGTAGCCAAGTGTGGATCCCAAAACCTTGAACCAAAAAATTTGTTTGAAGGGTGGATTGATGGGCCTAACCTAGAAGAAGAAGAGTTCATCATGGAAGCTATAGAAAACTCTTAGAAATCCTACAAAAGGCAAAACTTAACCTCTGTGGACCATAATGAGTCTAAAAAATTAGGGATTAGACAGAAGGAGTCTCTCAAAGCCTTGCCAAATTATGGAGAATGTAAGAAAAGAGGTTGCATCCCTAATTAGGAGAAATTGAAATGGTATAGAGAAGCCAATGGTCAGTTGAAAATCAATGAAATGTTGAAAGTAGGGAAGAGTGAGGCTCTTCTTGAAAAATGAAAATCTTAACATGGAATGTTAGGGGTTTAATGCTCCTAACAAGCGGTGCTTGATTAGGCACCCTTTGGATTTGCTTCAGGTGGATATATGTTTACTCTAGGAAACAAAGCTTGGGAAACAGAAAAAGGTAAATTTTGGTAGAAAATTGAAGTAATGGTGAGTGTGTGGTGTTAACATGGAAGGACCTTCTGGTGGTTTGCTAATTTTGTGTAGACCTCAAAATGTGTTATTAGAAGAAGTTGCAAGGAACAAGCACTTGTTTTCTTGTAAGGTAAGAAGTCTTGTGATGAAGTAGACAACTACTACTCATAAACTCACAATGCAACATACCCCTGCTGCAATAAAGAGCAACTCATGAAACCCAAAAAAATGCAAAACATAACTAATTTTTTATTACATTCAGATAGCTTGAGACAGTTACATAAATTGTTCAAAACATTATGGATTCAAATCTACATAAACTACTCTCCCTATAGCTTATTGTTTCTACTCAAACTCCCCATGTAGCTTTATCTTCTTACTGTAATAAACCTCTTCATACAGCCCCACCAATTTTTCTATGCCTCTTCCTTGAACTCCATGTTGCACTCTACACTTTTACCCCACTCTTTTTCCTCTCTTTGTTGTTGATTTTCTAATCTTCTAAAACCCCTCACACTTTATCTATCTAGGTGCTTCCTCATTTTTTTGAGTATTCTAAAAAGGTTTATAAGTTTTGTGCAACTCCTCAACTTTCTAGAAAATTTTGAAATTCTTGATTTTGATCTGACATGAGGAAGTTATTGCTATTTTATTGAGACTAGGTTGCACAGTTATGACCCTGAGCCATCTTCCTCTTCCCAAAAAATGTCATTCAACATCTAAAATTCTCATTAATCCTTTTTGGGCGTGGGAATCATGCAATCAACCCCTCTTCAATGTTCTCCCAACAATTTTTTTAAAATTTTCCCAAAATGACCTCCACTATCTTATTCCAACACCTCCACTCCCAGGCACCAAGAATTACCTACAATGATTGAATTCTCCACTCTCCTTTATTCCCAAGAGTTACAAATAATAAATTAAAATCAATTTACATAGTCTTGAGCATAGGACTTTGGCTTCCAAGCACTAATTTTTAATTTTCAAAACTTGCAACAACATTGCAATTTAACTTCAAGGCATATTAATGATTTATTAAAAGATGTCCCATAAGAAAGAGCTGAAGATGAGACACAAGCCTACAAAACCAACAACATACCAAAAATCAAGAAAATAAAATAAATTTATTTTTGGGTGTGCAAGATTGCTTGGTACCCGTGGATGCTCCTACATCATCTTGTCTCTAATCTCAATTTGCATAGTTTGAATTTTTACCATTGATCTTGACTTTATCGCCAAGCATGTCCACATTTCATCATAGTGTTCATCACTTTATTCACAAACATTTTCATGTTTCAAGTTTCAACCATTGTCCTTACCCTTTACCATCTACCATATTTTAACTTAAGCCACAACCATCCCTTCAATCTCTGAAACCTTCATGATTTTCCTAATTCTTGATTCATCAGTCATCAGGCTTCACAATTACCATTTATCTCTTTCCTCACTTCTCAATAAGGCATTAAGTCCTCCTTTCGAGTTGTAAACCCTGGAGCCTTTTAGGTGTCGATGTTCGAGCTTTGCACATTTTCATTCCTTCATTTCTTTATAATAAGGCATAAGCCTTCACACTAATATCTAATGCCCAACTTGTATTGACCTTCAAACTTTCTCCATACTTCTTACTTAACTTTATGTTAAGGCATAAGCCTTAATGTCAAATTTTGATGCCCGACACCTTTCAAACTTCACCCTTTTTTACTTCATTTCTTTAAGGAATTCGGTATAAAGTATGACCAAAGCACGAAGTACAACACCTTTTAGACTTAGCTCAAGATAGACTAAATCCATCTTTTCTAGCAAGTGATATAAGACAAGCCTGAAGCTCGAAGTCTGAAACAATGCTAACTTAAAATTTCTAGCATGCGGTATAAGGAAATTTTGAAGCTCGAAGTTTGAACATCATGTAACTCTTCAAGACTTTCATTGCAACTAGAAAAAAACTTGTTGATATAATCCATAGACATAAATGATCAACATGATTACCCATTGACATAAATGAAAACACTTCCAACAATTTAAACCCTGACCTTAACCTTAACCCTAATTGTATATTTAACCCTAACCCTAATCCTAAATCTAATGGAACCTTAATCTTAACCCTAACTATAACCCTAATTAAACTATAAGCTTAATTGTAACCTTAATTGAACCCTAACCCTAGTTAAACCTTAACTGTAATTGTAGTTCCCTAACTCTAACCCTTATTATAATTATAAATAAATCCTAACCCTAACTATAAACATAACAAAAATTGAACCCTAAGGCTAACCCTAACCCTAATTGAACCCTCAACCTAACCCTAATTGAATCCCAATGCTAACTTTAATTATAACCCTAACCCTAATCATAATCATAACTCAAACCCTTACTCTAAACCTAACGCTAATCATAACTGCAATTGAATCCTAACCTTAACCCTAATTCTATATCTAACCCTAAACTTGATCTTAAATCTAATTCTACCCTAATCCTAAACCTAACACTAACCCTAATTGAACTCTAATCATAGCCTTAATTCTAATTGGTGCCTAATCAAAATTGAATGCTAAGTTACCCTAACCCTAACCTTAGTAGAATTAGTGTTAGTGATAGACTTAGTGTTATGTTAGAATTAAAGTTAGGGATAGGCTTAGAACTAGTGTTAGTGTTAGAATTAGTGTTGGCGTTAGAATTAATGTTAGTGTTAAAATTAGTGTTACTATTAGAGTTTTATATATAATTATTGTAGTGTTGAAAAATGTACACCTCTACTTTTCACTCTATGTTTGGGTCCCTTAATTTAATTGGACTTAATTAAGCCTCTAATTGGCCCAATTATGCATTTAAAAGCCTAATTAATCTCATTTTCTAAAAGGGTAACTTGTATTAAACAATTGCAAACATTAATTAAATTGCCTTGGAAATTGAGTTCCCTAAATTTAGGTCCTAGGACCCATTTGTCCAAGGGTGAATGGGTCCCCCTTAAGTTTAGGATCTATATTTTTAATATGTTTTTGGTGACATTTTTGTGATTGAAATTCAAATTACAATTTTCAGCTTTTGAATTTTAATTGTTGAGAAATTAGAAAATCACTTATAAATACAGTCTTTTTATCAACTCAAATAATCCAACATTAAGGAAAATTTCACAAGAGCTAAAATTATTGTCAAAGGTGTTCAAGAGAAAATTTACTAGTCTTCTACAACAACATTCAAGATCTCAAGCATCATGTCAAAGTTATTTACATCCATGCATGTTTTTGGAGCTAACATTATGATGTAGGGTTCAAGCATTCAAGCATCAAGATAAACATCCAATCAAGCCATTTCATGCAAGATCAAGACCTTAGAGAGATGTGGTAGAATTTAGTCCTCTAAGGATCTCCATTCAAGGGTTTGGTGAGTTGCAACAAGCTAGTGTTCATTCACCATTCCTTCCATTCATGTTTCATTTCATTTCAAGGTTTAATTAGCAAAATGGGGTTTGAACAAGGAAAACCCCCATTCACCAAAAATAAATAAATTTTCCCTCTCTTGATATGTGTAGATTTACAAGTGAAAAGGGATTGAAGATTGATCAAAAGTGCAATTTTGTAAAGTTGTCAAAGTTGTCAAGCCATGGAATCTCACTTGCAGAATTTATTTTCAACTTTCCAACAGTGAGATCTAGAGGAATTGGGAGTGTAGACTTAGGAGCAAAGGATTGTGAAAAAAAAATTTAGATCCCTGTAGCAAGACCTGTTGGGAATAGGATGTCATTTACTTAAAATCCTAAATATATTTCATGTTCTCCTAAGTCCTTGGAAAGTGTTCCCCAACACTAGAATTATAAAGAGATTAAATTCAAATGAAATGAACAAGTAAATTGAATTTGTAATTATTTCTAAATGATAGGAACATGTGGGGATGCCCAAGAAGAGCTCCTACAAAATAGGAGCACATGGGGTGCCCACATGGAAGGTGGAACCCACCTTGCTTAAGTTAACTAATTGGAAGATATTTAACACTTCAGTAATGCATGTAAAGATCCTAGAAGTTAGGAATTGATATTTATATGAGTGGAGTTTAGTTCAATTCAATTCAGTTTAGTATCAATTTAGTTCAGTTCAGTTCAATTTAGTTATGGTTCAGTTATCTTTAGTTGCATGTTAGTTGAATTTAGTTGACTTGAGTTGCATGACTAATAACTTCAATTACATGACAGATAATAGCTGATACATTCAGTTAAGTGGGGATGATCAAACATGCATCATGTTTGCATGAATTGATGGAGAGATATGTTTCAATTAACAAAGATTGACTTGGACCCACCTTGAGCACCCATGTTGGCATCTTGGAGTTAACACCTTTTGCATGAGAAGATATTTACAAGGTTGAGTTAACTAGGCCCATTCTTGGGTGCCAACTTTGAGGAGAACCTTGGAAGATATTTTCTTAACCTACAATTAATTAGGAGTTCAGTTTGGGTTACCTAAATTGAGGAGACATTGGATTTGACTTCATGTTACATGTTGAAATTCTACTTGCACAAAATAGGCATAGGTTTTTGAGATAATCTTTGTGCTTTGTAATTGAAAACTTTGGAGTTTTCAATGCTCATTATTTTCTATTAATTGCAACAAGTTGAAGAGAGTTTTTATCAGAGTTTATTGCAAGTTGTGAAGAAGAATTGTTGAAGGAAAAAGAAGCATCTCAATCAAGGATTGATACAGTGTTATTGTAATCTTGTTCTAAGGTTAAATAATACAAGCACTATTGATTATGGTGGTGGATTTTTTTTCTTGAAAGGGTTTCTTCACGTATATGTTGTGTTACTTCTATCTTCTCATCCCATTCTTCTACAATCTTCTATCTACTTTCTACAATTGGTAAAATTGATCTAAACAGATAATCATACACAAAGAATTTGTAGCAAAGAATAGTTAATTAGATCTACAATCTCATAGTTTTACAAGTTTTAAAGCTACATAATTATCTCTATTTTCAACATTTGGTATCAAAGCTAACAGTTGGGTAGAGTTTGTGATGCCGTTCTCTTAAAAGTTTGAAGGTTTTCTTGGCTGTAGTGGGAGCTTTTACTATTGTGTTATTGCTGATTTTATAAAAAATGTGTTACAATGAGTTCTAATTCTTGTTTAGATATTGAAATATTCAATGGATCTAGTTATGAGATGTGGAAACTAAAAATGGAGATCTCCTTGAAGAAAGAGATCAATGGTTAGTTGTTTGTAATGAGACAAAGTCGCCTACAATGACGTCATATGAGGATTGGGCTAAGCTTGATAAGAAGGAAAGAGGGACCATAAGATATGTCTTGTTGATGTTGTTCTCTTGAATGTTTCAAATGAAACTACTACATATAAACTATGGAAGAGAATAGGTGATATTTATCAAACTAAAAGTCTTACTAGTGAGTTGTATCTGAAAAGGTAGTTGTATTCTTTAAATATGAAAGATGGTGTTTTTGTTGCAAATCATTTAAATGCTTTTAATTTGATTCTAAGTCGGTTATCATTTGTAGATGTAAAGCTAGAAGATGAAGATAAATGCATTTTGTTACTTTGTTCTTTACCAGAATCTTGGGAAAATCTAATTGTTGCTATCAGTGGTAGTGGTGTAGATCCTAAGATGGACAATATAATTCCTATTCTCCTATCAGAGGAGATGAGGAGAAAGTCTAAAATGGGATCCCAAGATGCCTTGTTTGTAAGAGGTATGCCTAAGGAAAAGGAATATAAGGCAGACAAGAAAGGAAAGGGTAAGTCCAAAGGATGGTCTAAAACCACTGGTGAGTAAAGTAAAGTGTTGAAATTGTGGAAAACCTAGACATGTAAAGAAGGATTGTAAGAGCAAGAAAAGGAGTTTTGATGCTTCTACAGAGAAATCCTCATATGACAGTAATGATGCATTGGTCATTTCATCTAATATTGTTTGTGATAACTCTTGGCTTATTGATTCAGGTTGCTCCTATCATATGACTCCTAACAAGGAGTGGTTCACTAAGTATACTGCATATGATGGAGGGAATGTCTTCTTTGGAGATAATAGCACAAAAAAGGTTATGGGAAAAGGAGAGGTAAAGTTGTGTTTCAATGATGGTAGGGTTAATACCCTTAATGATGTTTTACATATTTCAGGACTTGCTAGAAATCCACTTTCTATTTCTAAGTTCAGTGATTCTGGAATTCATGTGACATTTGACAAAGGTGGTTGCAGATTGGTGAAAGAGAATATGGTGGTTGCTAAAGGATCTCAAATTGGGACTTTGTTTAAGTTGAATACCTCAAATTTGAATAAATTAGCCATTGTAACTGGAGCTGAAAATACATGTATGTTGTGGCACTATAGATTGGGCCACATTGGTAAAAAAGGTCTTAGGACCATTCTTAATAAGAAATTGGTTGACGGTATTCCTGATTATAATATTGAAAAAAATGATTTTTGTGAGCATTGTGTGTTTGGAAAGCAATCTAGATCTTCATTTCCTAGTGGAACAAATAAAGCTAAAAGATTATTAGAGATTATTCAGTTAGATGTAATGGGCCTTGTGGGTATTGACTTCATTAGAAAATCTAGATATTATGTCACATTTATTGATGATGTCTCAAGATACACTTGGATCTATTTTATGCATAACAAATCTAATGTGTTTAATAAGTTTAAATAATTTAAGGCTTTGGTTGAGAAACAATCATATCATAAGATAAAAGTGTTGAAATTAGATAATGATGGTGAATATTGTTCTAGGGAATTTGATGATTATTGTAAGCATGCAAGAATTGTGAGACATAAAACTACTCCATATACACCTTAACAAAATGGAGTAGCAGAAAGGATGAACTGAATCTTAATGGAAAGAGCTAGGAGTATGTTAAGTAGTGCTAAGCTAGATTGGTTCCTTTGGGCCGAGGCTATAAGTACTTCTTGTTATTTAATCAATAGATCCCCTAGTTCATCTATTGAAGATAAAACTCCTTATGAAATGTGGTTAGGTAGGAAACCTAGTGTTGCACATTTTAGGATCTTTGGTTGTGAGGATTTTGTTCATATGCCTAACGAAAATTGATCTAAGTTGGATCCAAAAGCATAGAAATGCATATTCATAGGTTATGGTGAAAATGTAAAAGGTTACAAGCTTTGGAATCCTCTAACCCAAAAAATTACTTTATCAAGAGATGTGATTTTCAGGGAATTTAGAGCCTATTCAGAGAACAACCAAAGGAGAAGGATACTTCTTGAACAATGCATTTTGAGATAAATACTAAGAAGCAAGAAGATGCACATGTTGAAGAACAACTGGATGGATTGGATGGGGAGAGTTCACAAAGTTCTTCTGAGATAGATGCTCATGATGAGCATATTGAGGAACAAGAAGAAACCCCTTTGAGAAGATCCAAAAGACAACGAAATCCCATTGATAGGTATAGCCCACCTAATTTCCATTATATATTTACTTTGATAAGTACTAATGATGAACCTAGATCTTACAGGGAAGCTTTTTCTTCATATGAGAATAAGCTTTGGTCACAAGCTATGCATTAGGAAATGGAATCCTTGGATACTTGTGACACATAGGATCTTGAGAGTTTTCCAAAAGGAATAAAGGCCATTGGTTGTAAATGAATCTTTAAAAACAAAATTGGAGTAGATGGTAATCTCGAAAGGTACAATGCTAGATTAGTAGCCAAGGGTTACTCCCAAAGAGAGGGAGTTGACTTTAATGAAATCTTCTCTCATGTTGCTAAATTAACTTCTATTAAATTATTTTGATCTATTGTTGTTGCTTATGATTTTGAGATAGAGCAAATGGATGTGAAAACTAATTTTTTGCATGAGAATCTTGATAAGGAGATTTATATGAGGCAACCTGATGGTTTTGTTGTGAAAGGAAAAGAAGAATTGGTTTGCAGGTTAAAGAGATCTTTATATGGATTGAAATAGTCACCAAAAATATGGTACCAAAAGTTTGATGCTTTTGCATTGAAAATTGGTTATGTTAGGAGTGAGGAAGATCATTGTGTTTACATCAAATGTATTGATGATCAGCTTTTAATTATTAACTTGTATGTTGATGACATGTTGTTTATTGGTAACAGCAAGGTAATGATCAAAGAATTGAAAGCACAACTCTCTAGCACATTTGAGATGAAAGATCTAGGGGCTACAAAATATATCCTTGGTATGGAGATCAATAGAGATAGAGGTAACAAAAAGCTTTTCTTAAGTCAAAGCAACTATGTTGATACTATTTTGAAACGGTTTAAAATGTAGGAAAGTAAACCAATTAATATTCCTTTACCAGTTGGCATGAAGTTAAGTTTAGACATGAGTCCTAAATCTAATTTGATCATAAGGAAATGTCTGAAATTCCATATGCTAGTGTATTTGGTAGTTTAATGTATGCAATGGTTTGTACAAGACCAAATATAGCCCAAGCAGTGGGAGTTCTAAGTAGGTTTATGTATAACCCTGGTAAAGAACATTGGACTTATGTTAAGAGGGTGTTTAGATATTTATGAGGTACTTTTGATTACTGTTTGATTTATCATGGTGCTAATGATATTGATATTATGCACAAATCATTGGACATACAAGGTTTTGTTGATTCAGATTAGGTAGGAGACCCAGACAGTCGGAGGTCAACAAGTGGCTATGTGTTTACTTTGTTTGGAGCTACAGTTAGTTGGATGAGTAAGAGGCAGCCCACAGTTGCTTTGTCCATCATAGAAGTAAAGTACATGGCTGATACGCATGCCTCCAAAGAGGCAATTTGGTTACAGAGACTTGGGAAAGGTATTGGTTTTAATTGAAAGCAAATTAAACTTGAATGTGATAGTCAGAGTGCTATTTGTTTAGCCAAAAATCCTATGTAACATGCTCATACTAAGCATGTTGATGTTCAATATTACGTTGTGTGAGAAATGGTCGAGAGTGGGAAGGTATTGATTGGGAAAGTTGACACTTTGATCAATGTTTCAGATTATCTTATGAAACCAATTCCTACAGATAAGTTCTCTTGGTGCAGGAAGGCCATTGGCCTTGAGTCCTATACTTGATTTATAATAATGATTCCTTGTTTAGAATGATTGCAATGTATAATATCAAGTGGGAGAATGTTGGGAATAGGATGCCATTTAATTGCAATCCTAAACATATTTCATGTATCCCCTAAGTCCTTGGAAAGTGTTCCCCAACACTAGGATTAGAAAGAGATTAAATTCGAATGAAATGAACATGTAAGTTGACATTTATAATTATTTTTAAATGATAGGAACATGTGGGAACACCTAAGAAGAGCTCCTACAAAATAGGAGCACATGGGGCTGCTCACATGGAAGGTGGAACCCACCTTGCTTAAGTTAACTGTTTAGAAGATATTTAACACTTCAATAATTCATGTAAAGATCCTAGAAGTTAGGGATTGATATTTACATGAGTGGAGTTCAGTTCAATTCAATTTAGTTATGGTTCAATTATCTTCAGTTGCATGTAGTTAGCTTGAGTTGCATGTTAGTTGACTTCAGTTGACTTGAGTTTCATGACTAATGACTTTAGTTGCATTATAGATAACAGGTGATACATTCGGTTAAGTGGGGATGATCAATCATGCATCATGTTTGCATGAATTGATGAAGAGATATGTTTCAGTTAACAAAGATTGATTTGGACCCACCTTGGGTGCCCAAGTTGGCATCTTGGAGTTAACACCTTTTGGATGAGAAGATATTTACAAGGATGAGTTAAGTGGGCCCATTCTTGGGCACCAACTTGGAGGAGAAGCTTGGAAGATATTTTCTTGACCAACGATTAGTTAGGAGTTCAATTTGGGGCACCTAAATTGAGGAGACATTGGATTTGACTTCATGTTACATGTTGAAACTCTACTTGCACAAAATAGGTGTATGTTTTTGAGAGAAGCTTTGTGATTTGTAATTGACAACTCTTTGGATTTTTTAATGCTCATTATTGTCTATTAAGTGTAGCAAGTTGAAGAGAGTTTTTGTCAAAGTTTATTGCAAGTTGTGAAGAAGAATTGTTGAAGACAAAAGAAGCATCTCAATCAAGGATTGATACAGTGTTATTGTAATCTTGTTCTAAGGTTAAATAATACAAGCACTATTGATTCTGGTGGTGGATTTTTTTCCCGAAAGGGTTTCTCCACGTATATGTTGTGTCACTTCTATCTTCTTGTCTCATTCTTCTACAATCTTCTATCTACTTTCTACAATTGGTAAAATTGATCTAAACAGATAATCATACACAAAGAATTTGTAACAAAGAACACTTAATTAGATCTACAATCTCATAGTTTTACAAGTTTTAAAGCTATATAATTACCTCCATTTTCAACAAGACCCATTCACCTTAGGGTGAATCTGTCCTAGGAGGAAACTCAACAACTTTTAGTGACAGGTGCATAGTGTCTTAACCTTCTCATATCTACCAGAATCTTGTTATTTTTGATAGTTTTATGCTTTAAATTGATGATTCAAGTTTCACATTGCATAATTGAGTTCATTTACTATTTTTAGTTTTTCACCCCAAAAATTGTTCAAGTAGGTTTTACCCCATCTTTGCATAAGGAAAACAACAAGCTCTCCATTAAGGTTGACTCACCTAAGGGTTGAAAGTCAATATTTCCTTTGGGGTTCTCTTTTTCCTCATGAAATTAATAGAAAGATAGGTGCATCATACCATTTCCCATCCATTTTGGTGAACCTATTTTTCTTCATTTCAATTAGTGTTAATTTTAGGATTAGGATTAGGGCTTAAGTTTGAATTGAACTTAGAGTTAGGCTTAGGGTTAGAATTAGTGTTAATGTTAGGGTTAGGACTAGAATTAGAATTAAAATTAGTGTCAATATTATATATCTTTAATAAATTTAACATAATGTTATGTATTCTAGAGTTAGAATTAGTGTTAGTGTTCGAATTAGTGTTTGTTAGAATTAGGATTAGGTTGTAATTGGAATTAGGATTAGTATTAGTTTTATAATTAGTGTTAGAGTTAGAATTAGTTTCAAAATTAGTGTTAGTGTTAGAGTTAGAGTTAGAATTAGAACAAGAGTTAAGGTTATATATATTTAATAAAGTTAACCTAAGGTTATAATTGATATTGTTAGAATTAGTGTTATGTGAGAATTAATAATATTTTTTAATTTACTATATAACTTAGTTAAATCATATTAGTAATGTTTGGTATAATTTACTATATAATATAATTTATGTTAATTTATAATTTTATATTATATAAATTTAATATTCATAAAATATAATTATAATATTAAATATATATAATTTATTATTTTATAAGTTTAAAGTAATTTATAATGTTATTTGATTTTATATATATATATATATATATATATCTTTTATTTATATTTAATAAACATTTTATTATTTTATTTAACTTAGTTTTATATAATTTAATTTACTTTTATATTAAATATATTTAATTTAAAATTAATTTATGTAATTGAATACTTATATTATCAATTATTACTATATATTATATAATAAATAATATAAAATTATATTGTAATATATAATTTAATATATAACTCAATTCATGCTCAAATCCAATAATTGTTCATTGGAAAATAGCCATGCTTGGAAATTCCGAGGCAATTTTAGCCAACTTATCCAATCACAATTTATTTATTAATTTAAAATCCATAACCACAATATGCATAAAAAAATAGGATTTTAATCTCTCGTGAATTTTTAGGGTACATAAACATTAGGTTTAACACTTCAAGATCTCATGGAATACAATGAACCATGATATGCACAAATGAATTTGTGTAAAAAGGCTTATAAAACATTAAAACAAATGCAAATTTACAAGATAAAGGCCATTTTGCAATTGGTCAACATCCTCCTTGCCTTTAGTATAATCAAAACTTAGAATGGGGTATGGACAACCATTAAAAGCAAAAGATTTCATTGGCATGCATACAAAACGTGGAAACATATACATTGTTTTCAGATCTATATAATTGATACCCCAAGAAATACTAATACAATGATTGTAGGATATGAATAAATGTGATTGTGCAGATAAATCTGTGGTGGTAGATGATGATGCACAAATTATATTTGATAAAATCTTTAGAAGTTTTCAAGAAAAAAATAATTGGCAAGAGCAAAGCCAAATAATAAGGCCTTAGAGAGTGGAGTAAAGCATAAATAAATTTTATATATTTCCATTTATACTAAAATCAGATTCCCTAGCACAATCACCACTGCAATAGATGGAATCCTTGGAAAGCTTGATCCTTTTCCTTGTTGCACAAGACACTACCTCATCCACAACCGCAATCATGACAACGCCAAAAGTGGTATCAAGTTTAATCTTTTGAATCTCCGTGTTGTTAGTGTAGTGATTAAGTTTAACTTAGGTTAATCTCTCAGGTGGTTTCTTTCTCGTATTAGGTAGTTTTACACCCGTTGCTTTTTTCTTGCCTTTAAAAGGCTATACATTATGTAATTTATGGCATCTCATTTTCATTCACTTTTGGTGAAATAACGTGTGCTTCTCTCATGCACTGTGAAGGTTTTTATGTTGCAGATGGTGATTCTAGGCTCGATGGTTTCCACCTACATGGTATCATAGCCAACCATTCTTCCCTCCTTCCTTTGATAGTTTTCATCAGGATTTTTTGACATCGTTTATTTGTTAAATGTTTTTCTGGCATTTGAATTTTTTCAAATTTCAAAATTGCCTATTTGTTGATTTTGCCTAGAAGGGAGATTTTATGTAGTTTGCTAGTGAATGTTGGTGTTTTTTTCTATTCCACATAGAACCTCTTAGTATTGAATTTCCTGTGCATAGATAGGTTGTTGTTCATGTGATTGGAGGTCATGATTTGACACATTACCAGGTTGTTTGATTTGTTGTGGAAGAGACATTTTTTTTCCTAGTTGTGTGCAACGATTAATTTTTTGTGTAGTGATTCTCTGTTGAAAAGAGTCAATTTTCCATTACAAACTAAGAAATTCTATAGGAGAGGCTTGATTTTCATTGAAGATGCCATGATTATGCAACAAATTTTAGTTTGCTTGTGGCACTCTTTTCTACTCAAAGGAGGCCTTTTTCTCATGTTATTGTTTCCTCCCAAACCCATTAGAAATAACAAGGAGAGGGGCAACAACCTCCCAGGCTTAAGCATCTTCTCTACCCACTCTAACTACTTCAAAATCTACTCGATTGGAGGTGTTTTTGGAGGAGGCGTTCACACTTTGAGGCTACGAGTGCAATTTTATAGGCCGATTGATCATTGCTAATCATTTGTGTGCATTGAGAAGACACGAGGAGGTGATTTCATTGTTGTTTGGAGGCATGTTTTCTTCATTGAAGGAAAATCTTGGTATCAAAAATTATATTTTATAAAGTTTTCCCTAAAATATTTCATTTGAGGGCTTCTATTCAGTCAAAGTGGTGTGGGACCCAAGTTTTTGAAGTTGTTTTGTGAACATTTATCCCTAGCAATGTGGGGTATGTTTTTGTTATTTTAATAACATTACAGTGTGTTTGATTGCTATGAGCAAGTCTCACAAATTGTGAAGAGGTTGTCAAGTCGTGAAGACTTGTGTATTCATTTGGCTTTCATATGGTGTGAAAATTTGCTACAAACAAATAGTAAGGTGTACAATTCTTTTGCTCCAATTTTCTAGATTCAGTCCTTTTAAATTTCTTGAGTAATATTTTTTTCTGGATAAATCTTGAGAGGCTGCATTGGTTAATACTTTTTGGAGATTTTAGTTTGGTGTATTTTTTTCCTTTTGTTGTCATGGCTACTCTTGAGTCAATTGAACTGTTAACCCCCCATAACTAACATACCTAGAAGATGAAAATGCATAGGTTGTTCCAATCTAAGGGTTTGTGGTCTACACTGAATGATAACCAACCCACTCTTATTAGGGAGTAAGAAATATTTTCCCATATAAACAAGTGTGATGAAGCTATGGGTATGATAAAATTGAATGTTTCTGATATTCTTCTTTTTCATATTGACGAGTGTGATACACCCAAGGAGAAATGGGATAAGTTACATAATTTTTTTGGTCAGGTCAGTGATTTTTGTGCTTTGCAACTAGAGGAAAAATTAACTCCTCTTTCCCTTGATGCATTTATTTCCATTAATGATTTTCTAGTCAAGTTCAAATCTATGAGGTCACAATTGGTGGGATGCGGGAAGAGTAAAACTGATATGGAGTCCATTTTTCTAATTTTGTCTAAGCTGAGAGGTCCATTTGTAGTTTTTTCTTCTACCTTCTACTCCACCATGGATGCATTGGGCAATGCATTCCAAATGCCTTCTTTTGAGACTTTTTGTGACCATTTGACAAGGGAGCAAGCCAAACTTTCCTAGTTAGAGGGGGTCTCTATGAATCATGCATTAGTTGCACAAGGATCTTAGAGAAAAGGGAAGAAGAAACCTAAGACAAAGTCTAACAAGCCCTCCACCTCTTCAAAAGAGGATAAGCCTAAGAAGGATAAGTTCAGTTGTGTGTATTGCAAGAAGAAAGGGCATGATGAACACCATTGTTATATGAAGAAGATTGATGATCTTTCACATCTTCAGAAGAACAATATTCCATTGCCCTCATCTATGATTCCTTCTTCTACAACCTCTACATCTTCATCTACATCATCATCATCATCCAAACCTACACAGTCAGGGAATGCAAGATTTAGAAGTGGTAAAGAAGATAAAATCTACATGGGCAAAGGACATGCATTGGTAACTTCTACAGTTCATTCTAGTCATGATAGATGGCTTTTGGATTCAAGAGCATCTCACCAGATGGGTTTTCCTCCCTATCCTTTTTTGGGTCTTCATCCTACTGATATTTCCAAGATTTTATTGGGAGATAGTAAGCTTTTGGATGTTGCAGGGGTAGGCAATGTTGAGATTGGTGATGGTTGTTTTAGAGATGTATTATGTATTCTTGATTTGTACACAAATTTTCTCTCCATCTATCAGATTACTCATGGTGAGGTACCTAAGATTATAGAGTCCACTCAATTTTTGTTTTCATCAGAGAGGTTGATACTTGAAAGCCATTGCTATTGGTAAAGTTGATCATGAGTCTCATCTCTATGCCTTCTCTCATTTTGTTGATGATGATGATTATGAGCCTCACACCCCTCTTGCTAGTGCCGATAGAAATTCCTTAGGAGAGATTGGTCATTTAAACTTTGGAGTTCTTCAGACCTATGTTGATTCATCTCCTGTTGCTTCAGAGGTTGGTTCTTTAGCACAACAAGATGTTTTTGATCTTTCAGATCATGTTTTATTAGATGAGTATTTGGAAAGCATCTCAGATTTGTTTGTGGGGTCTCATCTTGTAGATTTGGGAGACATACTTGAGGGGATTTATCTCCTCTTTAATGACAGTTTTAGCATGGTAGTTGATACATCTAGATTGTCTTTGGAGATTGACATTGATGAGCCTTCACTTTCACTTGATTTGTCACATTTCTTGGTTTTTTTTATCATGATTATGTGGTGGATTATTCTATTTGGAGACTTCCTTCCTCTTTTTAGTTAGACATGAAATGGCTTCTTCATCACTTGGTGGACATGTTTCTTCCTAAGGGGAGAGAAGTTGCTTGTAGGCATTGGATCATCTTTTTTTTAGGCACATTTCATCGGCATTGGAGCTTCTTCATTATGGGGGGTGTTGTGTGGTCTCAAAACACACCCCAAGACTAAAAATACTTGGGGACCCAAGTGGAAAATAACTCTTATGGTAGGAGCTATCAAATTAAAAGATCACTAGAAGTGAAGAGCAAAGAGAAATCTTTGATAATAAAAGTACTTCGTACTGTAAGTGTTTCGGGCATTGGATACTAGGTACCGAAAACATTTGAAAAGGCGAAAGGTAATGCAAGTTTGAATGGAAGGCTTCATTCCAGTAAAATGGAGTTCTGGTATAACCGAGGTCTAGGAAAGTTAGTGGGTAAAGCTAAATACTAGGTATCGAGTTGTAATGTGAAGTGAAAATGTTAAAATTTTAAGATTATGTAATGATTCTGGTAATCCAATATATATGTGAGGATTTGTGATATGATATAAAGCATGTTAATTATGAGATTTTTGTAACAACATTTGAATAATGGTTTTATTTACATGAGAAGTTATGAATGTTTTCTTTCTTTTAAAGGGATTTAATGTGTGGAATTTGTGATTGCAGGAGATATTGATTGTGATGCAAAGTTCGGGTATGGACGGTAAGGAAAATTGTATTTGTGAACAAATCTGATGATGTTTCCAAGTTCAATGATGCACTTTAAAAGGTCATGTTGGAATAGAGTTTGTTGTAAAGATGTGCCAGATACCAAAATCTTGGGATGTTGGAGTTCAAGCATGCAGTACAAAAGTGTACTTATTCTGGGAGTGACTCATTCCTGGAATGTTCAAATCGAGGAACCTGAAATATAGGAATAATACTTCCACCTGATCACTCTGTTATCATAGGAAGTTCCTATTTTTTTTTTGAGCGGAATTGTTTGGTTCAAGGAAGAACCCTGATAATTAAAGATTAACACCCAAAGAGCTTCAATGTGTAATTGGAGTTGACTTCCATTAACTTCAGTTACAATTCTCCTATTGGTCACTACATTCCGCGTGCCTTGATGTGATTGGTCCCTTGGATTTCCTCTCATGTATTTATCTTATCCTATCTAAGCCTTGTGTTCTATAAAAGGCCAGAGAATTCCTTTTTTATTTTAAGTTCAGAATTTGTGGATGTCGAAGGAGCATAAACTTTTTCAAGTTTTGTTCTTTTTTCCTATTTTCTGAACCATACTGGCGTAAAATTTTGTATGCATGTATACATTGATTAATATAAGAGCTAATTAGATAGCTACCTATCTCAATATCTTTTATAGCTAGTTTTGTTAGTTTAGCCGAACAAGACTGTATGTTGCATTGTTTAAGGGTGCATACAGAACCTACTTAGTGTCCAAAAATGAAACCCCTCTCTCTAAAATCTTGCATCATTTTATATGTAGTTGTGAAGCAATCTGGTGAATTATTAAGTGGTTTGCTCTATTTTAATTGATTCTTTAGGGAATCCATGGAGAATAACTGGGAGAAACTTTTAATTTTTAGTATTTTTTATGCTTTATTTTAGAGTAGATGTTTAAATTCTTGAAAATGTTCCAAAATTTGAATAAATGGATGGAATTTTATTGAAAATCTTTTGTTTTCCATAAAATTGTTGAATGCTTAATGCTAAATCTACTTAAGTGATAGCAAATAATTTATAATGTTCAAGAAATATTATTGCAAATCTTTCAATGTCATAATATTAGTTCAATCACATCAGTACCCGAGAGTGACCCTAGTGCAATCATGACCTGGTTATCAAAGACTTGGGATTGAACTAAAGCCAATCTTTTCTTGTTAAAGCAAAAATCCCCTTTAGGTTGTCTTTGTTCCATATCTTTCAAGAAGGATAGACTCTTTGCAGTCTTGTCTATGAAGAATTTATTCTCCTTGTTTGTTGTGAGTAAAATCATCGTCAACAAGGGGATACAATATCTCCTTTTTTTCCTTCCTATGGGGGGATCATTGATTGTATATACATGATGTATGTAGTCCTTAATGGGTGTTCTTGAGTTCTCCATCCATACATCTTGTTTTGTTTTTCTCTCTTTTGGAGAAGGGTTTTTCCCATAGGGTTTTTTTCCTTTTCTCCAATTGTGAGAGATTCTTTTGTGCATTGTAGATGGGTAGCTAACACGGTTGTGTAGTTGGGACCCATATTGCATTTTCATTCTGCATAATAATCTCCCTAAGTTTTCACTTAAGGGGGGGTGTTAGTGTAGTGATTAATTTTAACTTAGGTTAATCTCTTGGGTGGCTTCTTTCCCATATCAGGTAGTTTTATACCCATTGCATTTTTCTTGCCTTTAAAAGGTTGTACATTATGTAATCTATGGAATCTCATTCTCATTCACTCTTGGTGAAATAGCGTGTGCTTCTCTCATGCATTGTGAAAGTTCTTTTGTTGTAGATGGTGATTCTGGGCTCAATGGTTTCCACCTACACTCGTCATACGCCATGATTTTTGCTCGCCTTGGGAAACATGCGTATATTCCATTAAGATTTTGCAATAGATCTTTTTCCCTTCCATGTAAAATCTTTCCCTTCAGACACAACAATTGAAAAACCTTTAATGTGGCTAAATTTAACACAAAAATATGAAACATAGAAGTAAAATATAGAGCCAAAACGAGTAGTGAAATGTCTACCACTTTAAAATGAAATGTTGGGCTTCAACCATTATTTTAAAGTGACCACATGACTCTTCCACTACCTCCCATTTCATTCTCATGCTATACCATCAATTTCACAAACCTTATTGATGGTTTAGATGCCGACAATTTCATTCTCTAATATTCTTTTATACATTAAACACCATCTACACGTCATTTTAAACTTAAAGGGTTTTTATGTTTATAGGTCTTTAAGACCCATTATGCAACTATAAACACCTCTCGATGTAATAAATATTCTATTATTTATATACTTGTATAAATATATTAATCCAATAGAAAGATATTTCCTTGAACATGCTATAATTCAATAACGATCATACTAATTTTATAAATAAAGAGCATATTTTCCTTTTAAGATAATATTCTGCCAAATTAGCATATACTAGAAAGAATAATCAGTTAAGATAATATTCACACTGGTCAGCATGATTCAAAAGACATGAATAGCCAAACCAAAATGACCAATCAACTCAAAAAGATCATCCACATGAATTCATAACCAAAAAATATTTTTTGTGTGTGTGATAGTTCGTAAATTCCTTTATGGTATTGGCATTCTTATGGATTTGCTTCCCTCTCTCCAATGATACTCTCCCTCCTCATCCAAGAGGGGGAAAATTTTCTCTTTCATCCACCTAATTAAATAGACAAGGTAGTTTGTCTATTATTGTGTTAATGATATCAAGTTTCCACAATCCATAATGTTCTTTGCAATGGTTTCTGGTTTTGATTGTGTGAGAATTTTTGCATCAACGTTTCGGATCACACTCCGTGATCCATCATCAGGATGAGAGCAATGCTAAAGGGGAGAATGAAAAGATGCAGACCAAGAGCTATTTAAAAAGAAGAACAAGGGAGGGAAAGGAGAGAGGGGGGCACAAAGACCAAGAACCAATAAGGAAATAAAAATAGCTACTCACATGAAAATGTCAAAAAGACAAAGAAACCCATAAAGATATATATATATATATATATATAATAGGAAACAATTAAAAAATTACAAAAAGAAATTCTCATACAAATATATATAAAAGACAAAGAACCAAAAAGGAAATGCATACATATCCCTTAACCTTATGAAAATGCAGAAATATTTGAATGGAAATAAATAAATTTATAGGAAACAAAGAAATAAATGAAAATAAAGATAATAGGAAACAAAACAATAAATAAGAATAATTACATATATATATATATATATATAAGGAAACAATGGGGAATTATAGAAGTTCACTTAAAAAGAACAAGACACAACAAGAAATATATAAATATATAAACCTTAACTTTATATAATTGTAATAATATTTATATATGTATAGATCTCAAAAGTATATATAAATACGAATATACAAACTCAAAGGAAAGAGGGTCAAGATCAAAAAACAAGACAAAAGCAAGAGGAACCACAGAAGACGAGAAGAAAGGAAGGGAAACAAAGGAGGGGAAAGAAGGGACGAAGGCCAACAATAACAGGGAACAAATAAATAAAATAAAAACAAAAATTCACGTATTTAAATAAATGACAAAGAACCAAAAAAGGAGAAAAATTAAAATTAAAAATTAAAAATAAATAAATAAATAAATAAAAATAATTAAAAATCTTAGATTTATATAAATATATATTTATGTACAAAATTCTTAAATATATATAAGTGAATAAATATTAGAGTAAATATTATATATATATATATATATGTATAAATATATACTAAAGTATATATTTTCCTATATATATATATATATTCAACAGAAAGAGGGCCAAGAAACAAAAAAGAAGACGCAAGCAACAGGAACCAAACAAGAAGAAAAGACAGTAAGGGACACACCAGAGGAGAAATAAGAAAAAAGGGGGGGGCCAACCTAAAACCGGGGAATGACAAGAACTTGACAAGGGGACCAAAGCACGGGAAGGGAGGCAAGAGCACCCAACGAACAAGGGAAAGCAGGGGGATCAAGAAGAGGGAGGGAGATGAGGGGTGTGAAGGTTGGCTAACAAGGGATGCCAAGCCTGACTCAACCTCCACCCTTCGTCCCGATTAAGGTTCAAGGGGTGTTTGTTGATTTCAACGGCTTCTTTTATCTTCCTTTTGACAAAATTGTCTTCCTTGTGCAGGATTTGGGTGCTTTCGATGCAAATATGGTGCTTTGTGGAAGAAGAGTGGTCGGCTAAAGCAGATTTGAGGACCCGCTCATGTCTAATATCGGCTATGTGTTCTTTGATTCTAGTGCCGAACGATTGACCAGTTTCGCCAATATAAGGTGCACCACATGAGCACATAACCTTGTAGACACCTGAGTGGAGAAAGATGTCCTTGGGGTCTTTGAGAGAGGGGAGACGATCCCTCAAAGTGGAGAGGGGTTTGAAAGCACATTGGAGACCTTTTTTGCGAAGGATCTTGGAGATTTTTTGGGATAACCCATCGACGAAGGGGAGGGAGGCAACAGGAAGACTGGAGGAGCGGATGGGTTCAGAGGTGGAACAGAAACGAGCCTTGGCTTGGTTGAAGGCTCGAGAAATTTGTTTATTAGAGTAACCATTTAGAATGAACACGTGACGAAGATGGTCTAGCTCAAAGTTTAAGTTGTTCTCATCACAAATTCTAAAGGCCCTCAAGGCAAGAGTTTTTAGGACACCACTTTTTTGGAACGGGTGATGATGAGAGGACGAGTGGAGATAGAGATCGGTATGGGTGGCCTTACGATACACTCGGCGCCCGAGGGAACCATCGGGGTTTTTTAGAAGAAGAATATCGAGAAAGGGAAGACGGTTGTCCGCTTCGATCTCTTTGGTGAAGGAAATACATGGCACGAGGCTATTGAGGTGGGAATGGAACTCCTCTAATTTCTCCAAGCCATGAGGCCAACATACATTGGTGTCGTCAACATATCTTTTCCACCACTTTGGCTTGAGAGGGAAGGAGTGGAGGGCCATGTCTTCAAAATGCTCCATGAAGAGGTTGGCAATGACCGGGGAGAGAGGGGAACCCATGGCCACGCCATCTACCTGCTCGTAAATTACCCTTTGGAAGGAGAAAAAAGTAGACCTTAAGCACAAATCAACAAGGGAAGCAATCTCGTCATTAGATTTGCGCCTAACAATTTCAATCGAGTCAGGGACGGGAACCTTGGTGAAAAGAGAAACCACATCGAAGCTCACCAAAAGGTCATTACTCTCCAGCTTTTGATCATTGGCAAACTGAACAAAATGGGAAGAATTTTTGATGAAAGAATTATATAAAGTTAAGGTTTATATATTTATATATTTCTTGTTGTGTCTTGTTCTTTTTAAGTGAACTTCTATAATTCCCCATTGTTTCCTTATATATATATATATAATTGTAATTATTCTTATTTATTGTTTTGTTTCCTATTATCTTTATTTTCATTTATTTCTTTGTTTCCTATAAATTTATTTATTTCCATTCAAATATTTCTGCATTTTCATAAGGTTAAGGGATATGTATGCATTTCCTTTTTGGTTCTTTGTCTTTTATATATATTTGTATGAGAATTTCTTTTTGTAATTTTTTAATTGTTTCCTATTATATATATATATATCTTTATGGGTTTCTTTGTCTTTTTGACATTTTCATGTGAGTAGCTATTTTTATTTCCTTATTGGTTCTTGGTCTTTGTGCCCCCCTCTCTCCTTTCCCTCCCTTGTTCTTCTTTTTAAATAGCTCTTGGTCTGCATCTTTTCATTCTCCCCTTTAGCATTGCTCTCATCCTGATGATGGATCACGGAGTGTGATCCAAAACGTTGATGCAAAAATTCTCACACAATCAAAACCAGAAACCATTGCAAAGAATATTATTGTGTTATCAAAACATAATATAATCATTCATTAACATTTCAAGATAATCAACTTCACATATACAAACAATATGAAACTAATATAAATTTGAATCATCATCATAATTTAAATGTCTTTAAAAAAAGTTTTGGTATCATAGTCAAAACACAAATCAAAATATAACATAATCCAGAGGGCTCAAAAACAAGATGTGACACTCTTCTCTTTTGTATATTTTCTTCATCTTTCATGTTCTTAAAGTGTTAATTTACATGTCATTATGTTGCTAAATTTCATATATTTAAAAGTTACATTTTTTATCCTCTAAGGGTTTAGTGGTGGAAAATTAACTATGTTTGTTTTTGCTTTAAGGGCATAATAATATGTGCTATCTAAAAATATTGAAATTTTTTATTAAGAAAATCATAGGATATTGGAAGGTGCATAATGGGTATTTTTCCATACAAGTCATAGCTAATACAAGGTCACAAGCAATTAAAACTTATATTTGTACATGAAAATCCACACAAGATTTGGCTATAAAGTATAACAGACCATAGGAAAAAAATTATACACCTGTACAAGCCATTATTTATCATCTTGTAGGCTTGCAATGCCATGGAAAACATGATTGTAGACATATCATCATTTAAGTCACCTCTATACATCTTATTTGTAGCAATAGATCATTTAAGACAAGGGCATAGTGTAGTAGAACATGGGAAATAGCCCTTTCTCATATATATAAAATCATCATGCACTAACCTTGTACATTAGCTTACAACCCACTCTAGTCCATGCTAAGCCCACATACATGTAGCATATACATCAACTATTCAAAGGTCACTAGAGAGAAAATGATCCTTTGCATATGACCTTGTGGTTGTTGAGATTCCATTCATGATCACATATCCTTTCGATGAACCCAATCATACCATTTAGGACTCAATCCATGTAATAAAATCCATCATGTTCATATTCCTACTAGCAAGAGGATGAAAACCCTTAATTTAGGGTGTGAAGATCATGACTAGGACACAACTAGAATGATTCTTGAAAGCATCAACCTCTTCCATTAAATTATCACCAATAGACAAAGATAACCCCATATAGTGTATTCATGTTAAATTATTGAGCCCAACTATTCATGTGCACAACACACAAAAGAAGTTGCACACTCAAGTAATTGGTCACTAAGATATTTTTAGCTACTAGAAAATAGGAATGAGCCATATGGTCGACATGCATTAGAGTAAGAACTTTGTTGAAAAGTCTTCAAATAGACACACGCATGTAGGTTCCACCATAAATACCATGTATGTGTCACATAGCACACATCAATAACCCACTAGTTTCCATGCCATTATTATTGTTCTTTCCACAATCAAAGTTCACACATAATAGGCCATCATTAGCCATCAATTACACACCAAAATATGTTGACCCTACCATGAAAAAATGCATGCATACAAACAAAAGAGTAGGGCCACAAATTGTTGTCACGTATATGCCATGCACTTATCTTATATTAACTTTCCTAACAAGGTTACAAGGGTGTGAAGACAAGTATAACATGCAAGAATTTTGCATTTTGAGGCAAGTACCAACAATACCCAAATAATAGATAGTTCATGTTAGATGTAGCAATGAGATTGCTAAATATAACTTTATTTTATTGTTAATATGGATGAAACCTTTCATGCTACGGAACATATGGAGGATGAGAAATGTTTTTTTCTTACATTTCTTATGGTGGAAAAAATAACTATTTTACTTTCTTCTCTTTAGTATCTTAGGAGGAAGGGGAGGTAATAAAAGAATTATTTGTGCACTCTTCTGCTTTTGACCCCATAGATTTTTATTTTCTATTTATCAAGGAAAAATTCATTTGCATTTGTAGTCTCCTTGGGAGTAGGAATGTGTGTCCATATTAAAATGACTCAAATATAAAAATAAATTACAAAAGACTGTGGTAACTCTTCTTTCATGTACATAATTTAGCCTTTAATATATAATTGAGGGAACAAATTTTATATGCTCAAGCCATGGCCTATCAAGTGAAATGTTGAACCCAAATTTAAAGATTTCTTGACAAAATTAGAAAACACAAGAAGCTCTTTGTAATCAACTTTGAGAGAAAAAATAATGTTAATCAATGCACCATTATCCATCTTCAATGACACTCATAAATAGTCAAAACCATACTACATGTTACAAAGTATAAATATTTACTAATGCATATATTGAATTGATTGTGTACAGAGGCATGGGACTTTGTATAGGTGATACGACCTTGGTACCATGTCACATGGGCCAAAGGACTTGCCTATCCCTCAAGGGTACTCCCAAATACCCTTTCCATCTCATCCATCCACATCCTCTAGGGAGCATCTCCACTATTGATTCTCCTATTAATTCCTCTCCCTCCATCCCCTTCAACCAAATGAAGACCACATCTCTCCATGGATCTCAACCAATATGAGCCATTGATTTCATCATTTAATCATATCCATTCATTGGTTCCTCCTAGTTTCTATAACTTGGCCTCAACCTAGACCATTTTAATTCACTACTTGAATTCAACCTTATGCTACTCGCAAGAGCACTCACGCCAAAACATCCATGAGCACAACCACCCATTCTTTGATGCAACAAGTGCTAGTTTGGTGATTTATTTTCATCTTTCTATCATGCTTCACTAACCTTATGATTAATCATGAGTGTTTCTTTTGTTTTGAGTAGAGTAGATTAATATTGTTTTGGTTTACTCTATTAGACTCAAAATTGTAGGTGCACAGTCCCTAACCCAAAAAAATGGAATTCTAGAAGAGTTATCCACTACAATATGAGAAGTACTACTATAAAAAATAGTCTCAAATAGACTAGATGAATGAGTCATGTGATCTGACATTTTGGAGTCAATAGTCCAATTATTTTCTCAAGAGATTTAGGGTGATCCCACAAAGCTGGTTTACAATTTCTAGGAGATTCTATTTTTTGTTGAAATTGCATATTTTTAGAAAATATAATGATTTAAGCTTAAAAAGTTCTATTTAAATCATTCCAATTGAAGAGAGTTTGATCAAACTACCTTAGATCAAACCCCCTTGGATAGAACCCCGTTAATTTAAACCATACCTATAACAAAGTCTCCTTTACACCCATCAAAATGATGATAAAAAACCACTTTTGATTTACCTTTTAGGGGATCAAATGAATTCATTTAAAATTTATTTTTTGTACGTATGTAGTCCTTATTATAAGCTTCCCAAAAAGTATAATTTTAAATAAATTTAATTTAATTATTATATTTATTTTTTATTTCTTCTGAATGTAGGTTTTTCACCAAAAATCAAGCTCTCAATTCTACACATGTGGAAAAATAGAAGATTATTAAAAAAAAATTTGAAAAATATGAGTGCACTAGATATTGAATTCCTTGATCCAAAAAAAAAAATTGAATTTCGATACATACAAAAAAAAATTGTGTTGTATAGTCCGCCTATGTCTGAGTTGTAATTGGTTTGACTTTGAAACTTGATTAAGGAAAAAATATTCAATAAAACACTATGAAACCAATTGGAAGCACTAGATCTTATAGTTACAAATCTAAACTAAAAAAAAAAGAATTTTATCCTTCATGGAAAAAATGTTATGTGTTATATGGTGAGCATCACTCCTTAAAAACGGTGTTTGCTGAAAAAACTAGTTTTTGAAGGAGATGGAAAAAGAAGTGAAATATGATTCCAAATTTTTTGAAAAAAAATATATTTAGAATCCATAAACAAAATTTCACAAATCACTAGTTTGCATCATCTTCAAATTCCTCACAGTTTAGCCGCTATAGGTGCCCGAAAGTGAAGATTTAGTTAGAAAAAATCAGTTCAGTGTCCAGTTTGGCCAAAAATTATATACCAGTATACTATTTCTCACCTTTACCTTGTGCATAAAGTGCATGGCCTTTTCCTCTAATAAGGTAAGAAGACTTAGAGGATGAAATGGTGTGCTACTGCGTGGCTTCCTCTAAAGCTTCTAGTCTCTTCTAACATTTGGAAAATTTGCATGTCCCTCTTTCCACAAAAAACTATAGGTTTCTCTTTATTTCTTCTTTGCCTTGGAGGGAGACTCACCAAACTTAGAAGATTTGTCATTTTAGGAGCGGATTGGTGTTTTTTCACTTCTGCTTTGGCTTGGAGGAACTCACACTAGTTTTCAAACTAGAAAGTGAATCCAATTATGCCAATTAAGCATGTTCCCATGTCAAGTGATCACAAAAGACCTAAAAATAAGGCATGATAAAATTATCATCCAATACATCTATAATAGAATATAAAGTAGAAGAGAGCACCTAAATTATCTCTCTAAGCTTAAATAGGATTAAAAAATATAATAATTTTCATCATTATCCTTTCCATAACCTTGTAAAAGTGAATTGAGTGATTTGAATTTTTCAAGAAAGTCCTCAATAGAAGGAAAGGAACCAAGTACAAGAGTAGTCAATTCTACCTCAATCTGTAGTGCCCAAAACTCACTACCAAATATCTACTTGTATTTATCCCAGATCTACTTAGGAGCATGACAAGATTCAATGTGAAATATCATGCTATTTGAAACATAATATACAATTAGGCACATGGCCTCATACATCTTATTCTTGCAAGAAAATATCTCATATTCCTAAGTGAGCTCAAGTGGAGTTTGATCCAATGTGGACTATAATCCCTAGGTATTAATAATATAATTATATGAGGTTTTCAAGTGTGATAGTTGTGTAGCATGAGATGCTCAATAGAAGTATTTTTCACCATGTTTGATTGAGTTTTGTTTTTACAAAAATTACTAATTTGTTGGAAATGAATGCTTTATGATCCTTTGATGTGTTTTAGGAATAATATTGACTCCCCACAACAAAAAAACAAACACTTTTGTAAGTTTGTACAACTATAAAGAAAAAATAAAGAGTTCATTTTAGATTGAATTTCTATGTACCTAGTGAATAATATAGAAAATCCAATATGATTACTCTATAGATCACAAAACCAACCTTCCAACATTGCAATAATTGTGAAAAATGGAGATCCAACAAAAAATTTATTAGTCTATAAGTGAAAAAGGAGACATGACTTTTATCGAGATGATAAATTGCACCAACAAAATATTGAAAAAATATTACAACCACTAACAGGTGCTTAAAACTAGCTTTATGATGATTATTTATTTTTAAAAATATAACTTTGTATGCCCAAGTTATGCCAAAAAAAGAGAAAAAAACTTAGGTTATGGCTAGAAAAATAGGGCAAGGTGGCCCTATGATGGCTCCTTGGCAATGCTTAGGTGGTTCTAATGGTGGAGGTGGATCTTAGGTTGAGAAAAAGTATTGAGGTAAATATGGATATTATATAAATAAAAGGGTACTTAGCTAGAAAATCCACATAGATATGCTACAATAAATAAGTATAGATGATTTGTCGATGTGTAGGAAAATCAATATCAATCAAATGAATGCTTTTGAACCTAAAAAATATTATCTATCATTATGGGTCACTTTTGTGATTATAGACTTGATCTACACAAATTATGGATTGAACGTGGATATAAATTGTGCATGGACTTGATATTTGCTAAACTTTGATGATTACTTATCCATTTACTTAGGTACTCTTGAGATTTGCTATGTTGGATTGGTGGTGTTTAGGAACACCTTTGAGGAGTTTGCTAAGAAAGGCGTATTCTACCTTATTTAAACCACTAAGATACTAATTTAATAAATTTTTAAAAGGATAAAAAATGATAGGAAATCATGAAAATAGTTCTTTATATGTTGATGCAAATAGACAATGTTCTAATGAATGATCTAATTATGTGAGGATCTCTAAATGCTAAATTGATGTGAAAATGAGCTAGGGTTGGCTCATAAATATAACTCTAAAGGTGGAAAGTGAAATGTTGCATGCTTCAAGTTAGGACACAATGACTAGTAGGAAGGGTTGTCATGGCCCCACATTTGAGTTTGAAATTAATTTTTTTTGGGTTCATTTCTACAAATTGTGGAATTGACTATTAGACAAAAATGAAAAAAATGAGGATCAAGACTAGTCCTCATGAGTGAGTGTAGATGATATTAGGTAAGGCTCAAACTATGCATAATATCTTGTAGAATTCACTTCACTTTGATACTTTTCATCACATAAGGAATAATTAGATCAAGTGAGCCCAAAATAAAGGAGAAAAGTGTAAGTTATACAATTTTCACCATTACAACCATATGATTGCTTATGAAATTAAGTACTTGTAATTACTTCGTTATTAAACAACAACCCTTAGCCCATCATATTGAAATACATTACATGATAACACAAAATAATATAAAGAAGATACTAGTTTTTAATGGGATCATTTAGGCTAATTAAAGAAATATCTTCAATAAGCACAAAGTAACCTATATAATAGAGTTGGGATAGATAATCATGATAAAGTGTATGGAAATTTGATGTGAGGGCTAGGTCCTATACTTAGCTCTAAAATTATTGATGATGGAAGAATGATGTTGAAGTTGAATATAAAATTAGTTTGTCATTGTTCAAAAATTAATGTCCTTTGATTGATAATTGTCTCAAAATTTGTATGATCTTTGAAAATTTTATGTTTCAAATGCAAGTTTTTTGGGTTCAATATTGAGTGAAACAAAATTGATTTGATGCATGGATTTAATCTTTGTTGTGCATGATCAATTTGATAGAATATGTGCCTAAAAACTTGTTGGTCTTTTCCCTCTAGATAATTGAACTTGTTAAGGTGGTGTTTAGGGGCACTGTTTAGGAGTTTGTTGACTCAAAAAATGAACAAGTTCTCCTAGGTCAAACCCCTTTGGTGAATTAGATTAATATTGATGAAAAATATTGAATACAACATACATAGACATGTAGATGGCCTATATGATGATGTTGATCTAATTTTTTTATTATGATTCAAAAATGAAAGTATGCAAAACAATGGTGTGGAGTAGAGTAGGTTCGCTGAGCAACGCGATTGTGAAAACTGGCAAAGCAGAGAAGGAAGGCATGGTGAATGCAAAATTGTGTTGGGGGGACGAAGCGATCAAGGAAGAATCAAGGGAATGGCATATGGACTATACCCCTCAGTGGGTTTTCTTAGGAGGGAAATGGGTGGACAAGTGTCACCCAATTTACTAGAGGCAAGATGCAGTTTTGGGGAAGAAAGCAAACCTGTGCGCAAAAGACATGATACTTTAGAATCTACTTTGAAGAAACCACAATCCTAGGCATGACAAGCCCACCAACTTGGCAAAGGACAATTAGAAGGCGAAAGGATTGGGTGGAGAGGCCGACTCATAGAAGATCGAGCAATAGGTGAAGGGCGAGGAGCAAGTGGATTGCATAGGGGCCTGAGGTGTGTTAGAATTTGGTGGAGAAGAATAACCCTAACTAGAAGGCCGAAGAAGAAATTCTAGAAATCAATGTCTCTGAGGAAATCAATGCTGACATGACAGTCCTTAGGGATTTTTCCTTCATTTGTTGTTTCATTTGTGGAACCCCTGATCAAGCCATGATTAAGAATTGGATTCAGGAGCATTGGAAAGCGGAAGTCCTAATAAGATTCTTGTCGAAAGGCTTCTTTGTGGTGGTTTTCGCAGATGAGGAAACAAAAAAGTGGGTCACGGAGGGAGAGCTATGGTTCATGAATGGAAAACCCTTGTATATGTAGCCCTGGAATCAAAACTTTGATCCAGTAAAAATGTGGCCATATGACCAGCCAGTTTGGATTAGGCTCTATAGTCTTCCAATGGAATATTGGACTAGAGACTGTTTAGAGAAAATTGGTCGCTCTTTGGGAACCCTAATGGAGATTGATATGGGCATCCTTGATGGCGATGTCTAAAAATATTCCAGATTGAACATAGCAACGATTGATACCATCCCTCATAGTATCTACTTGTTGGTTAATGGGGAACGTTGGTCTCAGGAGATTGAAACTGAAGATTCAAGGATGTATTGCATTAAATGTGGGATGCGAGACTACAAGACCGAGGAATGCAGCAAAGGAATGAAGAAAGTTTGGAGAAGGATGCCACAAGAGAACTGTTCACCTCTTGTTCCCAGGCCCGTCCCTGAAGTCTCATCTGAGAAGGTTGCCCAAATGGGAGATACTTTGAATTGCGGTGAGGCATTGGTGGCTATGGTAAATTCCCTTGAGGTTGTGCTTGAAGAAAAGTGTGTGGATGATACTAAGCCATTGTCTCCTCCCCAAGAGAGGTATCAAGAAGTGAAGGAAAGTGACGGGGCTGAGGTGGCCTCCTTGGCAAGCGAGGATCTAGATTCAAATCTAGACCTAGATGATGAGTTGGACGTAATTGAGGATAGATGCATCTCCCAATCAACGGTTAAACATTTGGGTTTGGGAAAAGTCGACACTTCTAGCAACACCCAAGGAAGGAAGCCCTTCAAGCAACTGATGAAAGAGGAGGTTGTTGCAAAGAAATACACCAACATTACCAAATTTCTAAGTACCAAGGGAGGAAGCCCCTCCCTTGGAAAAAAATGAAGATCACAACATGGAATGTCAAGGGCCTAAAGTCCCTTGATAAGCAACACCTAGTGAGGCGTCAACTTCAAAAAAGTACAAAAAATATTATTTTATTACAAGAAACAAAGCTATATGGAGAAGATGGGTCGAAGTTTTTGAAATATTGTCAATATTGCAATGGGTGTTTTCAGGATTCTTGGGGCTCCGTAGGGGGTTTAGGAATATTATGGTAGGTGGCTACAGTTTCTGTGGAGGCCATCTACTCTTCTGCAAATTGGATGGCAGTGAAGGCTTATGATCTTGGTCTTAATTGTCACTTCTTGATCATTAACATATACAGGCCAATAAAAATGAAGGAAAATTCCTCTCTTTAGGTTTTGGTGTTGGAATTTTCCCATCCTAATCTAAGGGACAGATTGATCACTGGTGGTGACTTCAATGCCATATTGGATTTGTCAAAAAAAAAGTGGTGGGGTTAGAAGTGTTTCACAAGCAACCTTGGATTTTAGAAGCTTTGTGGCAGAGGCTAGTTTGGTAGATTGCTTCACAAAGAACATAATCTATACCTGGACCAATAGGAACAAAGATTTCATTGCTATTGCTGAGAGATTGGACATATTCCTAATCTCCCTGCCTTGTTACAATTCTGGTTTGCATCTGTTTGCTAGAATATTGCCTGTCTCCATCTCAGACCATTATCTAGTGGAATTATCCATAACTGGTGGGATTGATACGCTGAAGACAAGTTTCAAATTTCAAAATATGTGGTGGCAGGACCCTAGTCTTCCGGGCTTGCTAGAATGCTGGTGGAAGGAAGCTAAGGTGGGGGGCTCAATCAACTTCAAATTGGTTAAGAAACTATCAATCATCAAGCAAAAGCTCAAAGAATGGAGCAGGGTGAAGCTTCAAAACATTTTTGTTGAAAAAGCTAATGTGGAAGACGAGTTGGAAGCCCTCAACGAAAAGGTTATCAAAGACAACATGAAGAATGAGGATTTTCTCAAAGAGAAAGAGCTGAAGGCAAAGCTTGCTGAACTCCTGAAGAGGGAGGAAATTTTTTGGAGGGATAAATCAAGGGAGGTCTGGTTAAGCAAGGGCGATTCAAACTCCAAATTTTTTCATGCTTCGGTACTGGCCAGGAGAGCTACTAATAAGATAGAAGTAATTCAAACTCTCGATGGTCACACAATGCGCGGTGGGTCTAAGGTTGGCGAGGCTGCAGTTGAGTTCTTTATTCACCTTCTTGGAGGCCAGTCTCAACAGGAGGTTGGTGGTCACTTCCTTGACTCGATAAGCAATCGAGTTAGTGAAGCAAACAATAAGATGTTGTGTGAATCGATTTCCAAAGAAGAGGTTAGGATTGCTCTATTCCAATTGCATCTTGATAAAGCATCGGGACTTGATGGATTCACAACAAGATTCTTCCAGAATTTTTGGAGCTTCGTTGGGAATGATCTCTAGAAGCTTGTCGAGGACTTCCGTAAGACTAGGAGGTTTGCTAAGGATCTGAACAACTTGGTGATTGCTTTGATTCCAAAAAAGCTTGAATGTTATTCCTTTAGTGATTACAAGCCCATCTTGTTGTGCAATACCATTTATAAGGTGGTAGCCAAAGTCCTTGCTAACAGACTCAAATTAGTATTGGGGAAGATTATATTTATAGAGCAGAATGGTTTTGTACCCGATCGGGAAATCACATACATTATCTTGCTTATCAATGAGGCTGTTCATACTCTCAAGTCAAGTAGGAAGGCGGGGATGATTATTAAATTGGATGTTAGCAAGGTGTATGATAAGGTGTGTTGGACCTTCCTTTTGGAGGTCATGAAAAATATGGGGTTCGATAGTCACTAGTGTGATCTTATCTTCCATTGCATCACTTAAGTCCGGTTTTCAATCTTTGTTAACAAAACTCTTCATGGTTTTTTTAGGCCACCAACGGCCTTAGACAGGGTGATCCCATATCATCATTCCTTTTTGTGATCATGGCCGAATCTCTTAGTTGAGCCATAAGAAGTAGAAGCCAGTGTATGGGATGGAGAGGGGTGCGGGTGGCACTGAACATTGACCCAGTCACTCATTCCCAATTTGCTGATGATACCACTTTGCTCGACGAAGCTAGCATTAGGGAAGCTAGATGCATCAAAGAGGTGCTCATCGAATATAAAGTATAGTCGGGATAAAAAATGAATAAGGATAAGTCATGTGTTTATTTTTTCAATACAAGGCTTCATTTGCAGCAAGCCATCACTGCAATCTTGGGATTCAAAGTGGGGAAGCTTTCGGAAAAATTCTTTTTCATGTAGATATTTGAAGGGGCGTGCAAGGCGAAACATTGGGAGGAGGTGGTTGGAAAATGTAGAAACAAGGCAATGGCATGGAAAAGTAATTGGCTCATGTTGGTTGGGAGAATTACAATGGCAAACGTAGTCTTGTCAGCAATTCCAATTTATACAATGTCATGCTGTGAAGCCCCAGTGAAGGTGGAGAATGATATGGAGAAATTTTTGAAAAGGTTCTTATGGGAAGGATCGAAAAAGTGACAAGAAAATACCGCTTATTGGATGGAACATGACTTGCAAAACAAAAGAAGATGGCGGGGTTGGGTTGTGCAAGATTAGATTGCAAAACAATGCCTTGGGTGCCAAACTCGTTTGGAAGATGTACAAGAGCCTTGAGAAGTTGTGGTGCCAGATCTTGCAGAATAAATATTTGGACAACTCAGACCCATCAAGAATTTTAACAACATACATTGAACATGGTTCGGCAGTATGGAGATATATAACTAATTTTAAGCCCTTGATAACTTGCCAACTCCTGTGGAGGATTAGGAATGGTAGGTAGGCACTATTCTAGAAGGACTCATGGAATGACTATAAAAGTTTGACAGAGCTGTTACATTTGGATCAATACATGGATAGGCTGGAGGAAAAATTTGGCCTCAAGGTGGTGGACTATATTCGAAGGGGAGAAGACTCCTTGGGCAGTCATTCCAAATGGATCTAGATGTTGAATCTTTTCCATTGCCACAAGAATTGAAGGATGTGGTGGCTCGGGAATTAAGTAATAGGATGGTCAATTTGAGCAATAGGGAGGACACAATAATATGGTGTGGGGCTGCGTCTGGTGAGTATTCAGCTAAATTGGGCTATTGTCTTCAAATCGCACAAGGAAAGGAGAAGAACTGGATGGCTACTCTGTGTTGGAAGCATGAAGTGTTACCCAAAGTAGGGGCTTTTCTATGGGTGGCCTTGCATTAGCATTGCTTAACTAGAGAAAGATTGAAGAGAATTGGGATAGTTGGCCTGTCTAGATGTGTACTTTGTGAGCAAGTGGAGGAAAGCATGGATCACTTATTTCTCTCATGTCCAATGGTAGCCTCATGTTGGGATTGGTTGCAAGGGACATTTCGCTACCAGGGTCCAAGACACTATAAGCTCTGGTTTTCTTAACTAGCTGGCTGATAGCAAACAAGAACAAGAATGCTTATTGGTATAGGATTTGGATAATGGCACCTTCATTGGTAGTATGTCACTTATGGAAGGAGAGGAATAGGTGTATCTTCAAGGAGGAATCCCTAAATTGTGAACAATTCATAGTAAAAATCCAAGGTACCATCATTGAGACCACAAATAACAGAACCAACATTGGTTCCAAGGAAAAATTTTTGAGGTGGGATGAGAAGATTCAGAAGGCTTGGAATGATCTAAAAATTCCAAAGGCTACAACACTCAGAGCAAGCAAGGTCAATAGGAAAGAGGTACACTGGACACATCCAGTTCATTTAAAATGGAAGCTAAATTTTGACAGGGCCGCTAGTGGCAATCCCTGTTGTGCAAGGGCTAGTTGTATAATTAGAGACACGAGTGGCGAATATGTATGGGCGACGTCGAAGAATTTGGGAGTTTGCTCCAATAATTTAGCTGAGATGGAAGCTTTGTGGTTAGGCCTACGACAATGCATTCAAAATGGCATAGATTTGGTGGAAATTGAGGGTGATTTACAGTTATGTGTCCAGGCAATTGCTTCAGGGAAATTGCCAAATTAGAGAATTTGTGATTGGATTGCACTAATTAAGGAGCTCCTAGGAAAGCTTAACAACTTCTCCCTAGTACATGTTTATAGGGAAGCAAATAAAGCAGGGATTTTTTGGCAAATTGGGGAGTATTTCAAGAAGATCGAGTGATTGTGGATTTTACCACACAGCGCTGGCTAGGGTTGCAGGAGATCATTGACGAAGATTGCACTAGGAGTCGAGCTAATATTCCATATCCTGCCTCGGGCCTATGAATGGACGACATGATATATGCTTCACGTTCCTTCGAGTGTTGGTAGTGTTCGAGATTTGGTGTAAGGATCAGTAGGCGGTCACTATAATGGTTGTCAGTCATGGGCTCCAACTTAGTTGCTATATCTGTTCATGCCCGTTGGTTTTCTATGCATTCAAAACTTTGTGTGAGCCTGGTGTGGGTTGTTGAAGAGCTGAGATGGTGCATTTCTTTGTCTTGAGTTGCCTTTGCTCTGATGTGTCTCTTACAGAGCAACGCGATCCACTCTTCGTCACTCATAGCTCGGAGGTGCATACTGCAATAGTGGATTTGGTTTCGGGGGTGCTGAAGGAGGAGTGCCATTGGTGCAACGGGAAGGCTTATGAGGCTGTGATTGGACCCCAAGTTGATTTAACTAGCTCTCGGGAGAGGACGATTGAGTTATTCAATGGTTTTGTGTTGGCTGCCAACACCCATGTTGTGGCAAATGCAACTTTGGCGTTGGCTGTAGATGGCTTGGTCAACCATTTGAGACTCTTCTTTGATCCGCCGCCTTGATGCCGAGGAAGATGAAGGCAAAGTTTATGAAGTGGAAGCACTACAACAGTGCAGGGCGACACAGGAGAACTTCATGGTAAATGCTTGGGAAGTGTTTAGGGCTGGGGTTATGAACTTCAATTTGAAAGCTTTCTCTAGATATATGGACTTTGGCCACATGTGGCTCAGTGAGGACAGTTTGGCGAAGGTGTTGGAGGTGGGTAGGTGTTTGGCGGTGATCTATCACTACCTGTTATTGTAAAGATGTTTGGCTAGCTTGGGTGTGTCTGTGATCTGTTCTCTTGCAATAGATTGTATTTTGGCTTGGCAAGCCATATGGTTTGGATGTACATGGGCGCTATCCCCTTTGATAACACTTATCTATAAAAAAAACAAAATAAAAAATGAAAGTATGCTCTAATTGTTCTTCCATAGGAAATTAAGTGCATATTGAATGTCTTTAAATACAATGACATAACAACAAGTCACCCACAAACATGCTAAATTGGCTCATAATGATAATAGAAGGGGACAAGAAAAGTTGAGTTTTGAATTTAATGATTTGAATTTCAAATTCACTTCCATGCAATTTGGGGTTGATCTTGGTGAATCCTCACCCACTTGGAAATGAACTTCAAGACTAAAGCATTAATTTTGAGGGGGGAGTAAATGTATGGAAGTAATTGTGAATGAGAGTGCAATAATGATGAGAAAATGCCAAATGTATGAGTTAATAAGCAAAAGTAGAGATCAGACCGTAAACCAAATAAAACACAAATGTACGCCACTTATCAATATGATATGACGTTAGATATTTCACCAAAATAAATACAAAACTAAATACAATATAGCATAAATATACTCATTTTACCATTACAACAACATAAAAAACCATTACTTAATATGCAAGTTTCGATTTCACATATTTTTAAATACATAAAAGAAAACGGCCTTACTTCAATATAAAAACCTAAAACCAAAAAGTATAACTTTTAAGACATCGTTATTAGTCGTGCCATGCAAAGTCGGTTGGTTAAAGTGATTCGAAATTACCGCAGCAAACCTCCAAGCTTGTCAATTTACGTAAAATTCTCTTCAATTGATTTAACCTTTTCCTTAACAGCAAACCTCAAATTACTAATATAATCTCAAAAAATTACCATCGAGTGAAAACATTTTTCATACTAGTAAAAATGTGTTCGTACAAGAAAAGGATCAACGTTTGGTCAAAACGCGAAAATCCCACTGAATCTTTCTTCCATAAGCCGATACTGAAAATGAGGCCGGCCAACGACCAGGGTTCGAATCGTCGACACTTCACATGATCTCTGAAAGGTACATATATACTTGTGAATCTATTCTATTTTCTCCTAAAATGGAAAAGATTTTAGAGTCTTAGATAGTAATGATGATTAGGTGTGCTTTGATTTTCGGAAATTCTTCTGCCTATAATGATTCTCGTGTTGTAGAAGACCCTGAGCTTCCTGGATGTTTTCTAAACCCTAACTAATCGGAAAATAGTCCATGGAAGATGAATCTTTATCTAAAACGGGCTAGACACGGTAGTTAAAATTAGCATAAGCTAAGGTTACTTATACGGTACGCCATGGCTGAGGGGGATGGGAAAGTTGGTGAAGTAAATGCCATATCGGACGACATGGATCGAATATTTTCGAAGCTAGACAGTCCTTTCTCCTGTATGAGGAGTTCTAAAAATTATCGGAAGAATCAGGGTTTTGTTCTGCCTGAGAACGTGGAGGAAGTGTTAGGATGCCTGGAGGAGAGGATCGTGAAGAAATGGGAGGGCGAGGGTTTAATTTGGAGCGAGGAGGCGCAGGAGGTGGATTTGTATTTGAAGGCGATTGATGATGTGCAGAATTTGGTTGACGGGTTGATTGAGCTGCCGGAGGAGGGTAAGGATTTGGCATCTTTGCAACGGGCGGAGAATATTTTACATCAGGCTATGGCGCATCTTGAGGAGGCGTTTAAGACGCTTTTGGAGAAGCATAGTGAGAGCGTGGATCCTGATTGGCTCTATGATTCTAAGTCTGGACCTTCTTTTAGGTCGAATTATGATGACAGGGCTTCGTGGAATTCTGATGAGAAAGAGGAGGAGGAGGACAAGGTGAAAGAAAAGGAGGAAAAGGAGAAGGAAGAGGATGAGGAGAATGTGCCTGTTGCTCAGCCAGTCAGTGACCTGAATTTTACCATCGACTTGCTGCCTGCTGAGGTAGTGAGTCTGTTGGGGGAAATTGTGGTACGCATGGAGAGAGCAGGGTATATTACAGAATGCCGCCAGGAATATACGATAATTAGAAAGGGGTTTTTGGAGGAGAGTGTTTTTAGGCTGGGGTTCGAGAAGATGAGTATCGAGGAGGTTCAGAAGATTCAGTGGGAGCTGCTTGAGATTGAGATCTCGAAGTGGATGCAAGCTTTGAAGGTGTCAGTGAATGTTTTCTTTTCAAGCGAGCGGAAGCTTTGTGAAAGAATTTTTGTAGGTCTTCCTTCTGTTTCGGAGACATGCTTCGGGGAGCTTGCTAAGGGGACAATGTTTGAACTTCTCAGTTTTGGCGAGGCCGTGGCAATCAGTCGGAGGGCTCCCGAAAAGCTCTTCAAGATTTTGGATATGTACGAGACCTTGAGAGATCTTATGCCTGAAATAAACTCTGTATTTTGTGGTGAAATTTGTTCAGCGGTGAGGTCAGAAGCTTTCGCAGTTTGGATGCTATTGGGGGAAGCAGCCCGGGGAACATTTGTGGAGCTTGAGACTGCAATCCGGGGAGAAGTAGCTAAGAGTCCTGTACCTGGAGGAGCCATTCATCCTCTCACCCGGTATGTCATGAATTACATGAGACTTGCATGCGATTACAGAGCAACACTTGAGCAGGTTTTCAAAGAACCAGACAAGGCTAATGTTGCAAGATCAGCAGACAGTCCTTTGGATATCTCTGATGATTTTTCTTCTGAAAGGGGCATAACCAACAGGGATGACCTGTCACCTTTGTCCATCCAGACAATTGCGATCATGGATCTCTTAGAAAACAATTTAGATGCAAAGTCAAGGCTTTACAGGGACCCGGCCCTGAGCTATGTATTTCTCATGAACAATGGACGTTATATTGTGCAGAAAGTAAAAAATTCAGAAATCCACAGTTTATTGGGTGATGATTGGGTCCGTAAGCATTCCTCTAATGTCCGTCAGTATCATAAAAGCTATCAGAGAGTTGCTTGGGGAAAGATTCTTTCTTGTTTGAAAGATGAGGGCATTCACGTCAGTGGGAACTTTGCCAGTGGTGTCTCCAGACCTGTGCTGAAAGAGAGATTCAAGAACTTTAATGCTTTATTTGAAGAAATTCATAAGACACAGTCAACATGGATTGTTGGAGATGAACAACTTCAAACTGAGTTACGGATTTCTATTGCCGAGATGGTTATTCCAGCTTATCGTGCATTTTTAGGCCGGTTTCAACATTACCTGGAAAATGGCAGACATTCAGAAAAATACATCAAATATGGACCAGAAGATATAGAGGCTTACATCAATGAATTGTTTGAAGGGCCGAGCTCCATGACCCGCAGAAAATCTTTTCCAAGTAACTGAAGGTCTGTTGTTCCTCATTTCCAAGAAATGTAATGTCTTTTTTGTGTTTTCCCATGTTCTCGTATGATTGTAACAATTAGTTTTGGCAGGATCTTGTTACAAATTGTGATATTCAGTACCTATTCATGTACAAATAGAATCTGCCATTGATAGCTGAATAAACAAACCATTTTCTGTAGCGTATTTGTTTGTACATAATCTCCATTGCAATCAAATGTAAGATTATGTAACAGAATAGTGATTTTGTGATTGCAATGTCCCTTTCCAAAGCTGGTTTTGGTTCTTAGTTTTCTATTGTGGAAATTATGGATTATACTCCAGAAAATAGATTTTCCCTGCAAATATATTATCCATGTAATATTCTGATTGTGATGTTAGCTTTTTCATTTTTTGTATAAAATACGCTCTGATTCTCTTGAATTTATTACAGTGGTAAAATCATAAAGCAGTTTTGGAAGCATTTCTTAAATTTCTTGGGGTGCTTTAGGTACTTCAAACATTTAATGTTTTCTTGGTTTCCACCATTTCCATAACTATTTTTGCTAACTTCAGCACTAGTTCAATACTAAGGGATTAACATTCTTCAAAATTTGGATATGCATTTCAGTTGAGCAATGCAGAATCAAGATAGAAATATGGTATCGATTATTTATCATATAATAAAAGGAGAAAAAAATGAAGCAAGTCTATCTAGATCATGAAGAATGGGACTGCTAACAATATATTTTGTTGGGGCTTTTGCTACTACAGATGTTGGAAGACTCCATTCTGACAGATAGTCAAGAACTTGTCAATTGATATTTTTTATATACATACTTAAATAATATGGATGTGTTTGACCTACTGACTTTTGTTTATGAATTTTATTACAATGACCTGCTTCAATATTACTTAAAAATAATTAAGTGTTTTTATTAGCCTGTTGTACTTTTCTGTTAGTTAATGCAATTTTTGTGTAAAATCTACCTTTTGGATAGAAGAAAGGAATTATCTAAGTTTAAAGATGTAATGCCCTGTTTGGAAAATTTCTTTAGTTTTTGAACCTTGAAGTCTGCAGCAGTTTAATACAATGGATGCCTTTGGGAAATAACTTCAAATCTGCTTGAGTCATGGGTTTCATCCACAAACTGTGTAAGGAAAAGAAAAAGGGTTTTTTGTCCTTTAATTTTCAGGCCTAGAGGGGTTTTATCCTCAAGCTGTTAGAACACAGTCTATGCTCCACAGGAGATAAAATCAGATATAAAAAAATGTATTCTATATGGTGGTTACTTCTCCTTGTTTGGTTTCTATTATATATCTTTTTCCTTGAATAGTCATGATTCTCACATGCCCCTTGACTTTGATAAAATTAAACTTTAATTTTATATTTTTATAATTATATTATATTTTATATTTTGTTTTTTGATAATTTATTTTATTTTATTATAATCCCATTTTGAAAAGTAACATTACAGTTCACCCTTCTCAAAACTGCTTGTCCTCAAGCAATCACAAACTAGGATACTTATAGAATTTCTTCTTCACTTGATTGAGTCTTTTTGAAGATACCGGGATGCCAAATCAATTTTGGAAATTTGTAGTTCCCAATCCAAAACTAAGACCTATATGCTCAATTTCAGGAACTTGAAGATAATTTGGAATGATAACATGTTGATCATCTTGAACATTTATCTCTTTTAAGTTTTTATGCAATTTGGTTGTTGTGTCTTCAATCTTCACACAATTCGACATTGGAGAACATAATCTGCTGACTTCAAAAACACTAGTGTTAATAGTGGCTGAATCTATTATTCTATGACTAATGCTTGCAATCTGGTTTGTTGATTTTTGCTTCCATTCTTGGTTAGGTCCCACTGCTTTTTGAGGAACAACAAATTGTTGAGATCTGATATTATAATGATTAGCCATGACAGAAGTCTTGCCCATAGAAGATGTTGATTGGATGCCTGGGTTTACCCTTTTGATAAATGATGATCCCCATCCACTGTTTGAGACTTACCGACAAGCCATCATGAGAAAAGGAATGTACAATTGCAGAGGGAGCACATTGATATCGAGTTTGAACTTCTTGTGCATTATTTGGCTTCAAAACATTAGTCAGAATGCTATTTCTAGTAGCAGTACTCCAACCTCCTGTTGGAGCTTGAACTTGTAGAGAGCATACACTTGATGAGTTCCTATTAGGTATAATAGAAGCCCTCGTCATAGTCATTGGCATAGAACTTGTGCCAGGAACATTTGTCTTAGATTGTGCATTATGTGATATTATAGGTGGAGTGTTAGCAAAATTCGAGTTAACCTTGTTTAACACCTTTTATATTGATGAAATTTGTGAAAGGCCTTTTGAATTTCAATGGGAATATTTTTATTATCTGCATACATGGTGTGAATATTATCTTGTATTGGGCTTTGTGATTTCCTCACTTGAACTGTTTTTTGTTTGATTTCTAGAAGCATTCATATTATTTTGCTTCATGTGGAGCATTTGACCCAACATATCTATCATTATATCAATCTTCTTTTCAAATTTATCTTTAAGAACTTTTTCCAAAGGAGTTTTTGCCTAGCTATTTGCCATATTCACTTCTTTTGTCATCTAAACAAAATAAATTCTCTGCATCATAGAGTTGACTTCTCTTTCACAAAGCTAGATTGCTACCATTATAATGCTCTCAATTGAACATTCATAGTAATTTGATACCACTCTCCTGAATGAAATATTTATGATATATTACCAATTTTAATCCCCTTCAACAATTAACAAATGTTAGCTCCTTAAGGGAATCCAATTATTACAAATCTCAATATGATTGCAAAATAAAATTACATATGGATAATGAATTCTTATGCAATTAATAACCAAAATATTAAATCTCCACCCTTTAGATGCAGTTGTTCCCAAACCTAATTTATAATATGCATATTTGTCTTCAATACTAGTCTGGTCAGAATTTAGTAATATTGATGGGATTAATTTGCCACAATTATGAAATTGCAGCCCAAATAGATGAATTGTTATGTATTGTGGCTTTGCTTAGGTAGGAATTGAAGAGCATACAGAAAATACTGGGGGGGGGAGAGCACCAACTCTACTTGAAGCACCAACTCCAGGCTGCTGAAGCACCAACTTCAGAAACGTAGAATTCAAGATTCCAAACGCATGCTTGCAAAAACACTGACCAGCCTCTGAAAGACTTTTGTTCAAACTCTCAACTTAACACCTTCTGCAACAGCACTTCGTTCCTTTCTCCAATCTTATTAACATTCTTTTTTTATTATTTTTTTTTTTTATTAGACTGCAGGAATCGGGTAGCACGACCCCCTATAAACTGCAGTGTGCCTGGTAAACTTTTTAACGTGACCGGCGGCGCTGGCGCAACACACCCTCCGGTACCACGGGGGTGGGGGAGACTAGACCTCGTGACCAACCTCTTGCAACAGGAAAGATTTAGCCAACCGAGCTAGGGCCCCAACCCCATCTTATTAACATTCTTCATCTGCATATCTTTTTCAAGTTCTTCAACAGATTTACAAAGTCCTGCCCATTATAATGAGAGAAGATACATTCGTATGCAACAATAGAACCTATTGAATTTCAGAAACTTCCATTAAAATCTGGCGACCATCATATGGGACCGTATACTCCAAAAGGATAAAAAATTCTGACTACCACATAAAGCTCAACCGCTTCCACTAAAAATAAAGAGAATGCATAGAATCTGATCTCCTTCATTAGCAGACTAAAGAGTCGATATTACTCTAAACTGTGATAGACACCCCGAACTTGGCTGAGACTCCCATATCGATTCAAGAAAAGAACTCAACCTTCCCAAAGTGCTGTAATATATTCAGGAGGATAATTGCATGGCTTATCTATATCCTTTCACGACAAGGCATTAAAAATGAAAGGTCTGCTGAAGATTTTATGCCATGAAAGCTTATATCGATACTTGCAGCTACACCATGTCACTATTAAGGTAAATTCGAGTTGTATTAAATGAAAGAGATGAAAATCTCTTTATAGAGAATTTACAAAGAGTTGCTAAAAATATAGGATATCGAAAGTTTCTAAAATAGAGAAAAGCTAAGAAAAGAATAGAAAGAAATCTATTCTAATATTGCAATAATACAAATATTGACCATTAACAGAATTATCTAAATATTAATTTAATACCCTCCCTTAAATGGTCAATCTATCAACTACACCAAGGTGCCCCCTGAATTTGACAAACTTATCCGGGCTCAGAGACTTGGTGAGAATATTTGTAGTTTGATCCTTAGTTGGAACATACTACAAAACAATTGATCCATCTTCAACAAGCTAGCGGATGAAATAACAATGAAGTTCAACATGCTTTGTCCTTTCATGGAAGACTGGATTTTTGGTGAGTTTTAGGGGGCACCTTGGTGTAGTTGATAGATTGACCATTAAGGGAGGGTATTAAATTAATATTTAGATAATTCTATTTAGAAATGCTTCAAAGCCCGTCACACAACAAAAAAAATCATGAGTAGAAATAGGAGCACAAACCCATAAAAAACCGCCCAAAAGTAGGTGTAAAACTCGTGCAAAAAGAATGTGAAAATCCGTCATGGAAAAACCGAGAAACGATGGCTAGAGAGAATGTCACGTTTAGAGGAGGAATCGCGCCAAAAAGGAAACACAGCCGCGCCTAGAAAACATGTACACAGAATTGCGGCTAGAAAAGAGGGAAAAAAACGCGATGAATAATCGCCCAGAAATGCCCCACAAAGCCAACAAAAAAACAAAACCCACAAACTTTTACCATAACACGAAACGCGCTAGAAGGAGGTTGCGATTTTTATCCAAATGTTTTTTTTATATGAGATTTTTTTCACAAAAAAGTGCCACGATTTTCACAAATGAGAGACATGAATTCTTGAAGAAACCCACACGACTTTCTCTAGAGAAAAATAGGTCAGGAAAATCGGATTAAGTAAAACGTGATTTAGAAAATGGAACCCACAAAAAATTTCTTCAAAAATAAATAAATAATGGCCCCAGAAAAAAATCTCCCACTTTGATACCATATTATTGTAAATTTGAGTTGCATTAAATGAAAGAGATGAAAATCTCTTTGTAGAGAATTTACAAAGAGTTGCTAAAAATTCAGGATGTCGAAAGATATCGAAAGTTTCTAAAACAGAGAAAAGCTAAGAAAAGAATAAAAAGAAATCTATTCTAATACTACAATAATACAAATATTGACCATTAACAAAATTATCTAAAATATTAATTTAATAGTCACACCCACAAACACACAAAAGAAAAATGTCTTTTGCAACAAGCTGACTACCACCAGAACAAAGAACATTGCTCAAGAACGACTTACTCGAATCAACCCCCAAATTAATGAGAAAAGTGTAAAGCATCAAAGACCATTCTCACAAACCATACACGACTCCATACATTGGCCCGATATAACTCAACAAACGACATTTTGCAATACACACAAAATAAAATGATAGCCATCGTTCATGAACACCTCATGTCTTCCTCATAAAGGAACCGTCGCTCCACACTCCATCACGGAAAATGCATAGTGATTTTCGCATCAACTTCTTCAACAGAATGGCTCCACAAATAGACGTGAAAATAACTAACACACACCACGATTACACCATAAGCATGGCTTTTGCTTAGAAAATAAATGCCGTCGCCTATCAAAAAAGCCAATGGAAGAAAGGAATTTATTCAACAGCTATAAAGAAGCCGCACACAATGAGGAGTTGTCGACCAATAGAAGGAGAATAATTTAAATGCAGACCATGAGAAATAGCCGCTAGCAAATATTTGAAGTTGTCGATTATTAATACAAGTTGTCGCCATATATAACAAAGGCATTACAAGAAGAATTGAGCCTTTGACAAGTCCACCAAAAGATATAATATTGAATTCAAATGCCACCCCAAGAGAGAATTGAAATCAACACCACAAAAGGAATATCCTGAAGGAATGATCTGCCCTCAACAAGTTCAAATCCATAAGCCGCCACATCATTACATATTGATTAATAAACTGAAGGGTTGACCCTTAACAAATCAAAACTGATTTGGCACAAGACTTCAATTGACGTGGCATATGACTTGTCATGAAAAACTTTGACTCCATTGACATTCCACATGGCATGGAAACAAATATGCTGACATCTGATGAATAATCAACAGCTCAAGCATTTCATTATATTTCAATATGTGCGAAAGTATTATACTATCACTAGTATACTTACACTTGACATCAATGACAAAAAGTTCAACAATCTCCCCCTTTGTCAATTATGGCAACACCATCTGAAACTTGTATTGCACTAAAACCAATACTGAAACCAAACTGCTCCTGGCAACACCTCCTGAAGCCTGTACTACTTTGAAACAATGCTTTTTCCCCTGACTCATTACTCCCCCTTTGACATCAATGACAAACTGAACAACCAGCAAAACTAAAACAACCCGCATAACTAAAATAGGGCTGCTAAAATGTAACAATGAAAGCTCCCCCTGAGTCTAAACACCTTCTCAAGGATGGAGTGAAATCACTTCCAACTTCTCTTTTTCTACCTCTTTCTTCTTCCTCCAAACTTTCTTAACAACTTCTTTTTCAGTCATTTGTTGCTCATTCTTTTTACTTTGCTTGAAAAATTCTGCAAAATTGCTTCTACAGGTCTTCGCGGTATGACCAAAATTATTACATTTGGAACCTACAACATTGTAATTCAACAAAGGAGCAAAATAATTCCTATTCAAGTATCCTTGATTTCTATTCACATATCTGAAATCATTTCGTGCATAAACTCTACAGTTTGCTGCCTTGTGACCAAAACGATTATATGAAAAACAATACCCATAAAAGAAAGAATTGTTAACCCTGGTCATGTGATCTTGCCTTGAGATAGGAGGTCTTCTGAAAGTGTTGTTTCTGATTTTTGATTGTGTACCTTTTGTGCAATCAAAGCAACTCTTTTGTTGTTCTTCTTTTTCAGGCTTGGAACATTGACCTTCTCTAAATCCAACTCCACCTTTATCACTTGAAGTTTTTTTGTGAACTAATGAGTTTGTCCAAAGACATAGAACTTTTTTGATTTATCTTCTCATGATTTTAACTGTGTCAATGATTTGTCTAAATTTCTAAGTGAAACTATTTTAGCTTCAAGTCCCTCTACATTCTCTTCTTTAATCCTTAACTGATTTCTGATTTCTTCCTCAATCCTTTTTGCCTCTTTGATCCAAACCTTCAAGTCAATAATCAGATATTCAACTTCTTCAAGTGCTTGAGATGTCTTGGTTTTAGTTTCATTCTTTGCCTGTAGCTGCAACTTCAAGTTCTAATTTTTCTTCCAAAGTTTTTTTATTTCACTTAAGCACTAATAAGTTCCCAGCCTCAAGATCTACTTTTCCTTCTTCATCATATTCCTCATCTTCTATATCTTCATCTTCAATCTCAAGCATATTTACTTTTTCAGCCATAAATAAGATTTCATCTATTGAAGACACATCTCTTTCTTCTGTTGAACTATTGTGATTTTTCAAATAAAAACTTTTTGCAGATTTCTTAAACTTATTCTTCTTACCTTGATACCCCTTCTTGAAATGTTTTGATTTCTTTTCACAATCGCTGTCTTCATTCTTCTCATAAGGGCATTTGGATGCAAAGTGTCCCACCTTTCCGCAGTTGAAGCATTTGAAAAGCAACTTGCTTTTGTATCTACCTAAACCCTTCGTCAACTTCCTCATGAAATCTGCCTCATCAATATTTGAATCTTCATTTGAACTATCACTAGTTGTAGGCTCCTTGTCTTTTCCCTTTCTTGAAACCTTAAAGGCTGCCTCCTTAGTTGTGATTGATTGATTAGGAATAGTTCTCTTCTCATAGGCTGTAAGAATACCATGAAGCTCATCTATGGTCAACTTGTCAAACTCCTTCATCTCCTCAATAGTTGTAACCTTTGCAAGAGACTTTAAGATTTTCTGAACCATAGACTCCTCAATCTTCTCTCCTAGGCCTTTGATTGTGTTGACTTCATCTACATGCAGAAGATAAGCAGCAACATTTTCTTCTTCCTGCATCTTTAGATTCTCAAAATGTCTTCTATGTGTCTGAAGCTTTGCCTTGTTGACTTTATCATCTCCTTCATATGTTTTCTTAAGTTTGTCCCAAATCTCATCAGCTGTATCACAATGCATAGCCTTCACAAATTCAGTTTCTCCCAAACCACATAAGATAGCATTCATAGCTTTTGGATTATTTTCAAAAGCTTTCTTCCATCTGCATCCGTTGGAGGAGTTGCTGGAATTGTACATCCTTTTACAACACTTTGCCATATATCAAATCCAAGAGACATCAAATGAGCGCTCATTTGAATACTCCAGAATGTATATTAGAGCCATTGAATAAGGGAGCTCTGTTTGTAGCAATACCTTCATGAGAACCCATGTGTGCTATTAGGATCTACCTCCAAGCGATTAAGCCTCAAAACGAAGGAACCCCGCTCCGATACCAATTGAAGAGCACACAAAAAATACTGAGAGGGGGGGTGGGGGGTAAAACTTTTAGACTCGAAGCTATTAGAAACAACAATGCAAACTATAAGAGCAAGCATCAATAAGAACACCAATTTTCACGTTTCGCATGGAAAACCCTTTCGGGTTAAAAACCACAACAGATCAATAGCTTTCATTAACAACAATGGGCACCAACCTAGATTACAAAAATGAGCACCAACTCACTGAGAGCACCAACTATCCTTGAAGCACCAACTACAGACTATTGAAGCACCAACTTTAGAAACATAGAATTCAAGATTCCAAACGCATGCTCGCAAAAACACTGACCAACCTCTGAAAGAGTTTGTTCAAACTCTCAACTTAACACCTTCTGCAACAACACTTCGTTCCTTTCTCCAATCTTATTAGCATTCTTCATCTGCATATCTTTGTTCAAGTTCTTCAACAGATTTACAAAGTCCTGCTCATCATAATGAGAGAAGATACATCCGTATGCAACAATAGAACTTATTGAATTTCAGAAACTTCCATTAAACTCTGGCAACCATCATATAGGACCGTATACTCCAAAAGGATCCAAAATTCTGACTACCGCATAAAACTCAACTGCTTCCACTAAAAATAAAGAGAATGCATAGAATCTGATCTCCTTCATTAGGAGCCTAAAGGAGTCGATATTACTCTAAACTGTGATAGACACCCCGAACTTGGCTTAGGCTCCCATATCGATTGAAGAAAAGAACTCAACCTTCCCAAAGTGCTGTAATATATTCAGGAGGATAATCGCATGGCTTATCTATATCCTTTCACGACAAGGCATTAAAAATCTGCTGAAGGTTTTATGCCATGAAAGCCTATATCGATACTTGCAACTACACCACATCACACCCACGAACACACAGAAGAAAAAAGTCTTCTGCAACAAGCTGACTACCACCAGAACAAAGAACACGGCTCAAGAACGACTTTCTTGAATCAACCCCCAAATTATTGAGAAAAGCATAAAGCATCAAAAACCATTCTCACAAACCACACACGGCTCCATACATAGGCCCGATATAATTCATCAAACGACATTCTACAATACACAAAATAAAATGATAGCCGTCATTCCTGAACACCTCACATCTTCCTCATAAAGGAACCGTCGCTCCATACTACTTCGTCATAGAAAATGCATATTGATTTTCACGTCAACTTCTTCAACTGAATGGCTCCACACACAGACGTGAAAATAACACACACCACGATTACACCGTAAGCATGGCTTCTGCTCAGAAAATAAATGCTGTTGCCTATCAAAAAAGCCAACAGAAGAAAGGAATTCACTCAGCAGCTATAGAGAAGCCAACACACAATGAGGAGTCGTCGACCAATAGAAGGAGAATAAATTAAACGCAGACGATGAGAAATAGCTGCCAACAAATATCCAAAGCCATCGCTTATTAATACAAGCCATCACCATATATAACAAAGGTGTTGCAAGAAGAATTGAGCCTTTGACAAGTCCACCAAAAGATATAATATTGAATTCAAATGCCGCCCCAGGAGAGAACTGAAACCAACACCACAAAAGGAATATCCTGAAAGAATGAGCTGCCATCAACAAATTCGAATCCATAAGCCGCCACATCATTACATATTAACAAATCAAAACTGATTTGACACAAGACTTCAATTGATGTGGCATATGACTTGTCATGAGAAACTTTGACTCCATTGACATTCCACATAGCATTGAAACAGATATGCTGACATCTGATGAATAATCAGCAGCTCAAGCATTTTGTTATATTTCAATGTGTGAGAGTATTATACTATCACCACTATACTTACACTTGACATCAATGACAAAAAGTTCAACAGGAATATGAATCTTAGTTTGCAGAATATGAGTAGACATTAAGAATCCTCAACGCAGTGAATGGCACTGATAAGAATATAAATCAATGGTGTTGATTACCAAGAAGAATAGCTAATATTTCCTGCAAAGCTTCACAAATTTGTCACAAACCCTTGTAGATATGAATCACAGTTGTGTGAGAAATTGCAGAATTCTAATCTTCAATTATTGCTGGGATAATTTTGCCCTATTCCCAATTAATACACCCGCAACTTAATTGCTGATCTGCCAATTGAATTGCAGTAATTGAATGATGAATAACTTATTTGGAATTTGCAGTCAAATGGCAATATATTGGTGCTATATGAGCTGCCTCAGATATATAAGAATCAAATAAAATTCAATTACAATAGGCTCTATGCAAGCAGTCCTTGCAATGCCACATCCATGCTCAGCTTAAACCTTCTTCCAAGGTAGTGATCAGATTTGGTGATAAACAGCAAACATTATTACCTTGAACTCTTTATCAATCAATTAGAAAGTCAAATCTGTTGAGTCTATCACTAAATTGCATGGGAAGGAAACTTCATAGGTTGGCAAGATCCAACTCTGATACCATTTGTAATGTCCTGTTTGGAATATTTCTGTAGTTTTCAAACCTTGAAGTCTGCAGCAGTTTAATACAATGGATCTCTTTGTGAAATAACTTCAAATCTGCTTGAGTCATGGGTTTTTGTCACCAGCTCTACAAGGAAAAGAAAAGGGTTTTCGTCTTTTAATTTTCAGGCCTGGAGGGGTTTTGTCCTCAGGCTGTTAGAACACAGTCTATGCTCCACTGGAGATAAAATCAGATATATAAAAATGTATTTGATATGGTGATTACTTCTCCTTGTTTGGTTTCTCTTACATATCCTTTTCCTTCAATAGTCACGATTCTTCACATGCCCTTTGCCTTTTGATAAAATTAAATTTTAAATTTTATTTTTTATAATTATATTATATTTTATATTTTATTTTTTGATATTTTAATTTATTATTATAATACCATTTCGAAAAGGGACATTACAAAAGATTAGCTATAATAGGCTATCCGGTAGTAATGTAGGGGTGTATCTGGGACTGCTTTTGTATAATAGTTTGTGGGGGATGTCCTGGTAGGCAGTGCAGCGTCCATACTGTTATTGTATATATTTTGGACCTGAGTTAGCTTTAACACCTTCATAAGAAAGTTTCTTAACCTACTTTTCTTTTTCTTTTTACGATATTCTTCTAAGACTTGATATATTCGAGTTATAAGGGGCTTATGTTACTGAAATTACTATCATTAGCTAATTAGTGTGAAAATTATTATTATTTAGCTGAATCCTACAAACGCTACAACTAAGCTTGCTGTTGTTATAGTCAAATCGACTGCTACCATCATAGTACTGTTGTCCTTTCAAGTAGATTGGACATTTACAGTGAAATCACTCCATTGTTATCGAAATTAGTTTGCTGTTGCAAGAATTCAAGCTTTTAGCACTCATTTCCTTGTTCCAGATATCTCTGTTTTTCTCTAGGGTTTATTCAATAACATTTACATATTTCTGATTGGACTTAGAATGGTCGTGCCGAAACCATGTTTTTGGCATTATTGGAGATATATCGGCAGTGAGAGACATTTTCCAAGGGAAAGTAATAAATATGTTGCCTATTATCGATGAATACATAAATGTTACAGCTATCATATGATGAGGACTTCCTCAAGGCCTCTCCTTTTCTCAATAAGTTTAGGAAGAAGAAATTAGTTAGTGGAACTTGAAGAATTTGTTGAGCCCATCAGCAAGGTTGAGAATGGTTTGTTACCAAAGATTTGGGCCTTATTGACAGTCTTCATAAATTTGAGGCCAACAATGAAACCATAAACAGGGACCAACAATGAAAGATATACCTGAAAATTTGCAAAAAATGCTGGGGTCTATCATCCTCTTACAGTTGCTATTGCTGGTAAAGGCCTTGGGAAAGAGATTCCTGAAAAGAAAAATATAAAAGGCTATGAGCAACCTCCAGTATATGCCAGCCATGGCCACTTTAAAAACAATGTAGGCACTGTAGTTGATTCTTTGAATTTCACTTGGGTACATTTTCTTGTTTCAACAGTTCTTTTGCTAAATGTGCAGCAAGGTTGTGTTGAGCCTGTAATGGAAATTTGCCATGAAATTGTATGTTTGTTTCTAGAGTAAAGCTTCACCTTTTTCCTTGTATCAAACTCACTTTGAGCAGAATCTTTTATGCTAAGTTACAGGTTCGGGTTTGGGGACGGGTTCGGGTACGAGAACCCGGTACGTGGGTACGGGCAAATTTTTTTTAGGGGTTTGGGTACGTGTATATATATATATTAATATATTATAAATATATATATATATATATGTATTATATATACAAAAAAAAGAGAAATATAGAGAAATGTATGGGTACTTTGGGCCCACTTTTTAAGTGCTGGGCTGTGGGTTCTCCCAGGCTAAGTCACCAGGTTCGAATTCGAATTCGAGTTCGGCAACATTGAAATTCGGATGAAGTTCGGCAAGTTAAAAATTCGGATTAAATTTTCCTTATATATAGTAAGTTAAAATTATTTAACATAAAAGAATAATATAGTAAATTTAATTTAAATATTTACATTTGTTAAATTTTATACATTAAATATCAATAATATAATATTTAATTAAATTAAATTTAAATATTTAAATTTGTTAAATTTTATACATTAAATATTAATAATATAAAATTTAAATTAAATATTTTAAAATGTTAAATTTTAATTTATTAAATGTTCACATTAAAAAAATAGAATTCAATAAAATAATATTAAATATAAATTATTCAATCTTAAATTTTTAATAAAAATTTAATTTAAATAAAATAATACTTAAGTATTAAAAAAAATCTTTTATTAGAAATATAAATGACTTGATGAATTAAAAAAAGAAGAAGCTAAAATTGACCCATTTTGGCCCGATTGGAGGTGCGTTGTAACATTTAGTTCTTTAGGCGAATACATTGACTTTTATTTTAGCAGGAAAAAAAATCACAGTAAATCGCAGCAAATCCACCCCTGAGAAACCAACGATACTTCAGGAAACAGGCGAAATCTTTGCAGCAAATCAACTGGTCGCGGCGCTAAAGAAACAATACTTCAGGAAATGCAATGATACAAGAGTGGCGGTCGAAGAAACCAGAAACGCGCGGCAGAATTTTGAAACGCGAATAAAAGCCTTCATTCGCCTTTAAAACACTGTGCTTCAAATCTTTGATAGCCTGCATTTTATTAAAAAATTAGGGCGAAGACGAAAACCCTAAAATGCACTTAGCTCCCAGGTACGCCCGTGTACGTAGCTGGTGCCCCCGGGTCCGCGCACCATTGGGCCAGGGTCGCACTGGGCACGCACCCTGTGCGTACCCAGCACGTACCCACAGGCTAACCCGTACCAGTTTCGCACCCGAACCGGGTTCGAGGCCTGTGGGTACGAATCCGGTAACCTGCGCGCACCCAGGAGAACCCACAGGGCTGGGCACGCACCCTGTGCGTACCCAGCACGTACCCACAGGCTAACCCGTACCAGGTTCGCACCCGAACCGGGTTCGAGGCCTGTGGGTACGAATCCGGTAACCTAGCTTTTATGACAAAAGGTTCTTTGTTAACCAAAAGAAGGCATATGTGAGGTATCATGCAGATGATATGTTTCTGTGCGCCTCTATGACAAGGCTGAGGCAATCAAGATGCTATTAGTGCAAGCAAATTCTGAAACTGCTATAACTGTTGCACTGTTGACTTTTTTCCTAAAGGATAGGAGCCAAAGATGCTATAGAACAAAGGCTAAAGTATTTTCTATAATACATGCATGAGAAGTAAATATTGTGACAGTAGAGACAATCCACTATTTGCTTTCGATTGTTGAAAAAGCAGGTGCATCTACTCCCAGTTGTAGAGAACTCAGCAAAACATCTGTTATAGCCCATAGATATTATCTGAGAAGAATATTGGAAAAAATGGAGTTGCATTCAAGACAGCAAGGAAAATTCTCAAATTTGGTAGCTATCAGTCACAAGTTTGGCAATTGCCCATCTGCTGATACAAGTGAAGGAACCTTAAGTTCTCTCTAAATTTTGCCAAGTCCGGCCTGTAGTTCTCTAGGATTGGTTGATATCTGCAAAAGAACTTCCATACAATGTGGACGAAACAAGTGATTTGAGAGATCTCTGTGCCAAATAAATCGTCTTAGTATAATTGTGGGTTCTACTGGTCCTCCAATGTCAGCCATGTCTGATAAGTTCATTACTACAAAAATAAAAGTAAAAAATTAAGGGAAGAAGGCAAATAAGATCACAGGTCATCTAATGACGTGTTGTTGATATGATATCTATTACATTTCTTCTATTGTGTGTTGCTTCCTTTGTAACAGGAGATTCAGTTTTCAATTTCTTCGACATGTTGCTTCTTTTGCAACAGTAGACTCACTTTTAAGTTCTGAAAGGTCAAAGTCAAGAATCCAATAGCTGTTAGCCTAACTGTGTACCCTAAGAAGTTGTAGCTTTCCCTAATCATCGAAGTGTCTTCAAGGAGTGGCACTCGTCAAGTCAGGGGGGGTGCATTAAATACATAATAAAACTTTGCCTAAAGTTAGGGCTAAAAAGGCTTAGGAGAAGGCATTTGCAGAAATCATGATCAGGTTTACATTCTACCACAAAGCCTACATAAATAACTTAACATTAGCTTTGTGAAACCTTGCTTTATAGCCAACCCTTGGAGTGTTAACCATCCCAACATCTTGTCTTGAAAGAAGATTGAGACTTGCAAATAGGATCTGAGGGCTCCTCACCCATCATCTCCTATTCAATTATGATGCTAGTTCAGATGTGTGCATCATATAGATCCTTTGCCACTTACTTGTAGAAGGCTTTCCCATTGCTACATGTCTAACTAAGCTCTCAAATAAGAATCTAACCCCTGGAGATTTATTTTGAAAAGTTAACTTTCAGGATTATTTTATTGATGCTAACCTGTTACTAGAATTTTTGGGTTGTTACTTCTAGAGCCTGGAAACGAATGATGCATTGGAAGCTCTTAACTACTTTAAATGTTTCAGTTGCATCTGAATGTCTTGTTGATGCCTCTGTAGCTGGTGGCTTATAACATTTATTGAGGTTGAACATTAGACACGTAGAATGGCTAAAATATGATTAACTGATCACATCGTCCGTTGAAGCAATATGAAAATAATTAAATCCATGTTGAACTGCAATGAATTGCCTATCACTAGCGGCATTCTGTTAAAAATAAGTATTTCTGCTTTGTTGTAACATTCAACTCCAAGATAGCCAGGATACTCTCATATTTTTGGGTATTCATTTAAAATCTTGCAACATTTATGAAGGTTGAAGGATACATAGGAAGAGTGGCTAAAATATGATTAACTGATCACATCCTCCATTGAAGCAATATGAAAATATATATCCATGTTCAGCTGCAATGAATCGCGTACCAGCAGCACTTTGTTAAATAAGTATTTCTGCTTTGTTGGAACATTCAACTCCAACTCAGCCAGGATTCTCTTATGCTTTTGGGCATTGATTTAAAATCTTGTAACTAAGTAGGTCTGAAAAATGATGCAGGAGCATATACATCCATCTCCTTGGTCCCATCTTTCAAAAACAATGCAATTCACTGATACCAATAAATCTTGAAGTTCATTATATGTAGCAATCGAATGCCAACCTTTGACAGTAGGCCACATGTCTGACATTACCTTCCAGCATTACCTCTTCAGGGTTGCCATATTAAAACAATCTAGTTTCACACAGATTCATGGTGCATTGTCATAAGAATAAGTTGTATCCACATGACTTCTAATTGTTCTTGCATAATCTTGAACACAATTTATTTTACATAGCTTGTCATTTGACTGTTTATGTCCAACTGAAGCAATTTTTACAGATCAGGTTATTTACTTGTGAAGTCTACACCCTGGAGTCAATGATCTGCTTCAGCTTGCAAGCTGCCTGAAGACCTCTCACAGGCTACTAGAGAAACCTTCTTAGTTTTCCTCAATCTGATGATAATGGACCATTTTGATTGTTAGTTTGTGTAGAGGTAGTTTCTGATCATTGAGGGATTTCAGTACTGTGTTGTAACCATCAAAATATGTTGCTATGATCACAGCTGGAATCTAATGATAATGATGAACTTAACATCCCTTTGACCAAATTGGTTTGTAGGACCTATCAAAATACATCATTTAGATGTACTTTATGTAATAACTGCCCCTTGGTTACTACTAATTTTTATTTATATTTAATTCAATTCGCAACAATTAACATCATAATTGACCAAGCATCTTTCATCTGGCTTAGAAGTGCTGACTTCACAACTTATCTAATCACCATGGTGGCAAAAACTCTACACCATTTATACATTTACACTTGAAAGTGATAAGCTTCCAAGAGTCATCCCTAGATTCAGACATAAACTTGATGGTTCATTTGTAATGACTGCCTACTTATCCCGTTTAGGGATCAAAAGCATCATAGTTTGTACACCAATGATAAAAAGTTTTCATCCTATCCTCTTGTATGAGATTTCAGATCACAGCTTTAAATCATGACTATTTGTTAAGCATAAACTTTCAAAATTAGTCTAGTTATAATAGAATGAGAACATCACATTCTAGACGTGTTGGCTCCATGCCAATCATTAGTCTACAAACACACACAAAACCACTTGGGGCCAGTATCATTCCAAGATCCCATCGTCTCGAGAATACATCACTCTACATAGGATGACTTACTCATACATCCCAAGTACAACAATGACTAACTCACACATCATAGGTACCACATGCGCAATTAATGATATGCACCAACACAATCGAATCCAAAAGCAATATCTATCATATGCACAAGTACAATAACAAAGAGCTCAAGCATACATCACCTATATCTAGTTCGAATGATCCATACATACATCTCATGTTAACATAAAGACCAACTAGCACAAGGGAAGTGAATGCAACCTATTATATGCATAATACCACTACTTGGTTCACTAACACAAGCTTGTAAGTAGATGTCATTTGGGAAAGTAATGTTGGTGCATCCCATGCTACACCATGAGTCATCCTTTTCCCAATCCATTGTCATCTATGACGACAATCAAGCATCTTGTACTACTAATGTCCTCACTAGCAATGGCATATGTATAATGATGCTCACAACACCTAAGGCCAATAATAAGATTTCCACAACCCATTAATCGTCTAGGTCATCAAACCACCGTACAAGTTGCATAGTCAAGATGTCTTACGGTTATACCATAGATCCAAGGCTAGCACCTATACTATCAATTACACGGATTGAATTAATAATCAAAACTAGAAAATCCTACTTTAGGCAAACACCACACAGGCAACACATACAATTCCTTTGAACACCAATGCCAACACTAAACTCCTGAGATGGATAGATCTTGGTATCATTCCTACATGCTACTAGCTCTATGGTATGCATGACATTGACAGTAACCATCCATGCCTCTAGAGTAGCACAGACATCCATTGCCTGCATGCCCTTAGTGGAAACCATCCATGCGTCTAGAGTAGTACAAGCATCCATTACTTGCATGCCACTACGGAAGTCTATCTAATCCTATAATATTGGGTAGCTCCTAACATCTATCACCTACATGCTACTGGTGAAAGCTGAGTGGCCCTATGATACAAGTGGATACTTCTTTTGGTAGAGCACGTTCCTTGACTCTTGTTATGCTAGAGCAAACAATAAGCTTATCTATATGCAGGTCATAGGTTTCACAATTCAGTGATCATCTCAAGATGAATGGAACAACTATGTTACAAGAACAATTATCCTCTACTTATGTCCTTTTAGAGTTCTCAAGTCAACCTTAGTTGTCATACCAAGATGGTAGCTCATGTATCATTCTTAATTCAACACTCAACTGTTACCATCTCCTTCATTAGCGAGATCTCCCCCAACAAGGAGAGCAATGTTACCAGGGGCTTCATTCACAGTCACATTAGAAAGTACCAAGACATAGATCTAAACAAATTATGGAAAGGGTTTATATCATGGCTAATTAATCTAGTTACATCAATTAAAAGAGATTTAGTAAACGATTCAATTATCTTATAGGTTTGAGGTCAATTTACCAACCCATAAGTAACACCTTGAATCCTTATAAGATGGCTTCTATCCAAACACATACATAAATCCATACAAACTGATAAGGAGTCCAAGTCCATTTACTTCCTTCAATTATCATTTGGAAACACATTATTTAATAGACATGATTTAATCCATATAATATTAAACTAGCAATTGCATCATAAGGGGTGCAAGGTTTACGCTGATAGATATTTATTAATTCAAAACTCCCAATTTTAAGATTCTATAAACAGGGGAGAGGGGCCAATAGATGGGCGGGGTCTAATTTTTAGATGTTTGAGTTGTACTTCCATGGTGGTGTACACCAACATCGTTGATCAAGAAGTCTTTTGAAGACCTAAATTCTACTCCACTCCATAGCTTTGCTAACGAAAACATAAAAAACAAAGGCGCTTGGGAGCGGGGGGGTCGTGGGGAATAGTAGCTTGGGAAGCAATCTTTTCCATCATGGACAATTTGCAATTCGTACAGACAGGGACATTACTGTGCATTAATTGGAACAAGTTGATTGCCCATTACCGTGGATATGGCAGCCACTATTTAACCCACCATCGGTAAACGAGTTGTAAAATGGTTTCACGTTTGGCTGTTTGCGGCATGAGATAGGTTTCGTTCAAAGTGCATCCATAGTAAATAAAGCCTATCGGCTAATAAAATGGCAATACTATATTGGTAATACTTACCCTTGTAGTTGGCAAAGGCCACCCTTAGGAACTCAATCTTAAGCTCAACATAAATCTAGGTGTATATTAAAAGCAGACAAACAATCTCGAGCAAATAATAATACCCATTGTTCACCTTATTAGATTTTGTTAGCTTAATTTTACATTATTATTAGATATGAGTTATCAAGTTTCTTTAACTCTTTCAAAACCATTTAATGCAAATTTCAGCCTTAGACTAAAGCATACTAAGGAGGGAAGGTCAAACAAGTTTAGAAACAACCCCAAAACTTGGAGTTATTCCCTAACCATCCTCTACATACTTGAGGTCACAGGAGCATCCTTTACCCAAGGATTGCCCACATACCCGTTTCCAAACATAATCAAAGTCACATGTAATTCTCCTCACAAAATCTTTCAAAAAACATACACATAGGCTACCATAACCAAGGTTTCATTAATGATTCTCCTCAGTTAATAATAATTAAGAATGGATAGAAAAATATAATTAAGCTCACAATTGAACAACTCATACTACACTTCCCTTTAAAGATATTGAGATTTCAAATCAAACTCCACTGATTAATATCCATAATTTAACTTGAACATCCCAAATTTCTTATAGATTTATCTCATTGATGTGGGGACTAGGCTTATTACTCAACAAGAAATTACCTTTGTTGACACAAACCCATTATGTTAAATGAAGAGATAGACTAGTTCCTTATAGCCCTAATTATATTTCTCAAGGGTATGAGATGCTAAAATTATTGATGCCAACGTAAATGATTGATATCTTATCATACTATGATGACACTAATAAGTCAGATTTAATTTCAAATATATATTAAGCTCCATGAATATTATTACCCACTTGTGACATTAAAGACTCCCAATTGAGTGTCAAGTTCCATTTCCATTGCATACAATTAATTACTAATGCTACCAAAATCAATCCACGCGAAAAATAATGCATCCAACAAAATCAATATATGGTAAGTTCAATCACATCAAAACATGGGGCAAGGAGAAGTAATAAAACTATTGCCACATGCAATAATTATGCATAACAACCCAATCAATACAAAAATACATCCACTCATAATAAAGCACATGGTAGCAAGGGAACAATTATGCTAAATCCCCAACAACAAGAAGCATTAACATTTTATAATTTGTATTTGTTTCCAAAATAAGTTGCCACTTTTTTATGTCATTGGAATCCTTAACCATTCATAGCTATTTGTAGGCCATTACCAATTTAAATATAACCTACAATAATAATAATAAGTTGTCACAAAGTCCATATTATACATATCAATAATATGCATTACATGTCTTTGTTCAAATGTTTCCTTAGTAGTGAGGGCGAGTTTGTGCAAGCTAACTAGTGAAACCGGTTTTGCTTGCTTAATGAGCTAATTCAAAGTGATATGATAATTGTCACAAAGAACTATGTCCCATGGTTCAATATTACACATTGATACTCTCATTGGTTCTTGCAATCAACAAGCCTCACCCAATGTTTGTTATGATTTAAAGGTTGCAAGACTATGCATAGTGCTCGCTAAGAGGAAATACGCCCTCCTTTCACATTTGCAACAACATGCCCTCTTCTGACAAAATATTATATCCTTAATGCTTTGATGGGCATCTATAGTTTCATTCCAAAGCTCTCATTTTGACACAAGAAAGGTGAACGCTTGCAAATATTATAGAATCTCACTTTACACCTGGCAATTGCATTTGCTTGAAAGTCCCTAAAGCCTTACCAACAAATCCATCTTGTGAATGCCTTACAACCATTGCATTCACAAAATGTTCAAAATTGCTCACACACAACTAAACAACACTAATTATGCGCAAATACACATTCTCTTCACTCACTTAGTTCACGCATGACTATCTATGACATCATGCACCGCCACAAATGCTTAAGTAGATCTTGTGTGCCATGACACATCTACATGCTCAATTATAACATGTGCAACTCTTGGATGGATCCACATTACATGAAGCATCACCATTTAAGAATGACACTTGGCAACATCCACACCACACATGCCACATGACCATACTCATTGAGCATATACTAACAAGCATGCCACATGTAGCCATCAATACTCTTTGTAATTCATGTACAAATACAGGCATTGTACAACTTGTACATGTAGAATGGAACTAGAAGTTATAAATCCTACCTCTATAATTATTTGTATCTATTCATTCATATTTTGAATAGAAGTGGAAAACATTTTGCATAAGCATTCCATGCTTCAAATGTCTAGCTAGTTTATTGTTTCTATTCTATATTTGCATATTGTATAATCTTGTTTATCACCAACTAATACTTAGAATTCTACCTTGAACCACTTGGGATCTAGATTATTGGTATTAGAGCAAGCTTATCATGCTAGTACACACATGTGTATAACAACAAGAATTGTGAACACTCAATTTAACTTTTGAGTGTTCAAAAGAATGCCAAGAAAGAGTAAAATGGTTGATGGATGCACACCTAAGGTTATAGTGGATGTTCAAAGAATGATTCATGCAAACTTCTAGATGTATCTCAAATAACTCTTTAGAGAGTTCTATGAATTCATATGTCAACTAAGATTGGAACCAAAACACCCTATACATCATGTTACTCCACACAATTAGAATCCTTTTAGTATACAAGTCAATCTAGATATTCTTATATTTGAAGGTAAAATTGCCACTATAGTATTGGATACATGGATTTGATGACTTGAGGCATACTTCATCAACAATTTCACTAACACCAATAGGATTTCCTTTAAAATTCTAAATTTTTTCATTTTAATGTTCCATTGGTGGAAAACAATGCATAACATGTTAAGGATCACTAGCCTATTTAAACCTAGGATGCTTTTGTCAATGCTATGTAGGAGGAATACTACTCCTCAAGCATTATGTGGATGAATATATAAAATTCCAACATCTGTGTCATCAATAGAAGACTACAACAATGAGTCCTATGATTACTTTGTGTGCATGTACAAGAACATTCTAGAGAAACATCAAGTACCAAAGTACACTAGTGAGTTGTTATCTTACACATACAAAAATAGAGTTCTTGAATTTGGATGTATTAGGTTAGACATTCTACAATGCATCCGAGATCAAAGATAAGGGAAATATTAAGTAAATTTTTTCCTTGTGCAAGAGTAATACTTCATAGTAAACTAATTTTAGGCCTTTTACACATAAGCAAAGTTCCTCTATGAAAAGTAGCCACAAAATTGTACTCATTCTGCAAGTCCCATCCATAATATTTACACTAGATAGAGACATGGTAAGAAGCCATCACAAGGTGATAAATGGAATCACTACCATAACATATGTTCCTACAATAATATTTAATGCCATGTGCAATAGCCACTAGTTTAGTAAGCCTCATCATAGCTTAAGCAAGTCAAGGAGATCAATAATATGGTACATTGTCTTAACACCAACACTAAGAAAATTGACACTTTTGAGGAACATAAACATCTATTCCATATGATTTTTTAGGTCAACAAGCAACCAATCCATGATATCATTGATAGTTGCAACAAAAGGAACATCATCATGTATTATGTAGTCAAGTGCTTAGGTCTTTCTATTGATGTACATTCAAACCCATACTCTTTGGGATGCTTGCAACAAGGCAAGGATATTCAGGTTAGTTGACATTATAATTTCAAGTATGCAACCAAATCAATGCAAGAAAATTGTTTGTAATATTGCACCTCTAGAATTTTATGGCATTCTACTTGGAAGACCATACATTCATGACAAAGATGGGGTTTATTAGATAAAACCACAATAGTGGGTAATACATGTCACCAAATGGTACTTCAACCTCCATGAGTCATCAACACTGACTTGACCAAATAAACTTTGGTCTACAAAATAGTGCCTCAAGATCATTATCTATATGTAAACGTTTGTGCTCCTCACAGTTCACCCAAAGATACCTGTGCCAATAAGAAAGTGTGTGTTATCACTACACACTATTGCACTATCATTATAGTAGCAACAACTCGACAAGGTACTATAAAAGTATGGGGTCATCTTCAAATAACTTAAGGGTCTTCCAACACACTGTGTAATGCAACATTGAATCAATTTGGTTCACAATCCCCTCTCTTGACTAGTTCTCTATATCACATATATTCTTGGGAGAATGATGAAATTTTATGCTAAATTGAAGAGTTGATCAATTAAGGAAAGATCAGACTCAACTCTTCCTCATGAAAAAATCCTAACATTCTTGATGCTAAAGAAAGGTGAAACATAGTGTCTACACAAAATATCACACACTTAACAAGATCATAGTGAATAATATATCCTTTGTTTTGCATTAGTGACCTTTAAACTAGCTCCCTAGTGTTCAATATTGCAATACTTCACCAAGATTGACCTCAAATTGGGATATCATTAGGTACTAGTTTAGATTGAAGATATTTGGAAGAAAAAATTCAAAACTGAGGGAATATATGAATGGATGGTTATACCTTTCAACCTAACCAATGCAATAGCAACATTCATGTGCTTGATTAATATCTTTAAACCTTCACTAACTCCATCACCATATATTTATATTATATTCTCATCTTTAGTTAGACTTGGGAGGAGCATATGGATCACATCTCATGTGTAGTAGACACCCTAAACCAAGTTGTAAGACAACATCAATATCTGACCCTTTAGCACCATGTAGATATAGTACTTAAGTTACATCCTCGACCACTCCAACATCCATGAACACTCTGACATCCCTTTGAAATCTAGATCAATGTACTTGACTGTGCACTCAATGCAACACTCACACAAGATGAACACCCAAATATGTATCATTTAGAAACTTTTAGTAATACAATTCAATGCTACTCCTACAAGAAATAATTGTACACAATTGTGCAAGTTGTCAAGCAATAAGATTACTACATTCTAGGTAAAAATTATATCATTCACTCAAATCATAAGCCACTTTAGTTTTTGTACACATAGACCAAGGTAGATAATCCCTAGGTCACAAGAGTCGACAGCATATTTGTAACAATTCTATCTAGTGATCAATCATAAGAAGGAAAAAGTAAATAAGGAATAGATGGATTTAAACAACCATCAATTCACACTCATCATAGTGGTGGACTCACATGACCACTTATTTGATCAGGAGAGCCTCTAACCAACAAAAGTAGATTTTACACATTCCCATGTTGTGCTTGTGTAAGGTCAACATGTTGGCGAGTTCTACTTGTTTAATAAACTTCTCTCCAAGTTTAATAGGTCTATGTTGTAGAAGGAACACCTTACCACATACTCATATGAGATGTGAACTATGCAAAAATAGTTGGGAAATTTTGAGTTACCAAGACATTGGTAACACTTAAATAAAGCTTCTATTATCCTCACATGAAAACACACATTAAGCACCATGTTAAGTCTTGCATTCCCTATTGCTTTTCCAAGCCTAAGAAATTGAAGCTTGGGATGTACACCCCCTTGTTAGTACCAAAAAGACCTTGGGAATTCATCAACATAGATCTATTGAAAGAAATAGTAATGATGAAGCATCAACATAATTTGTATTTAATTTAGAAGGAAAATTCTGAAATATGGCCATCATGATTTTGTGTAAGAAAATCATTATAATGATATATGTAAGGTGGGGTAAAAGCACAAATCTGTGTCACATTTTCAACCAGCTAAATAATTTCTATCAAACAAAATTTCAGCCAAAATGTACTCGATTGAAGAGGTTTTAGATGAAACCAGGTGGCCACAATGTCGAGCCTATGTGGCATACGAAAATCGGTTGGAAAGGTTTCAAGCGAAAGGTATATGCTCAAATGCCTTTCAATTGAAACTATTAAATATATAATTAAAAAAATTTGGCCTAGCCATTTTGCTCGAAACCTGCTTGCACTCAAGCTATTTGATCTAAACCCTATAATGTGTCTGCTATTGTTCCAAGTTGCTTAGTGCTCCCAAGTAAGGATATAATCTCTTCCAATTGCACAATAAATTCATTTTTATTGCATAATGAATGATATGATTCCTTACCTTAATTTTTATTACACAATGAATGATATGATTCCTAAGTTTGTCTGATAACATTCAAACTTTCAACTCCAACAATCTTAATATTTTCATGAACACAAGTATTTTTAGATACATTTGTTGGTTTGGCATGATGTTTTGTCATTGATGTCATAAGTTGAAGTTTAGTTGCTCTTGTCGGTAATGCAAAGAGGGTGTTGTAGTGAATTGCCTTTTGCTTAATGGTGTTTGATAATGTAGTGAATTGTCTTTTGCTTAATGGTGTTTGATAATGTTGATGACGGTGTTGACTGTTCAGTGATATTGATTGATACTTGTCATGAGTTGATCATAGGATTCATACAAAGCTCATAGACAAAGGTTCAAAACCCTAAAAGCTTCAAAGCTTGTCTTTCTTGGAAAATGTCAGTGATATAGTATTCTGCATTAGAGACAATAATATATAATTGTTTTGTAGAGGTTGAAGATTAATCACAAGCATTCAAGTCTTTTGGAGAGTTGATCTTGTTCAGGGTTTTTCATTGGATTTAAAGAGTCTAAAGACCTAGATATTAGGTCTTTATGTAAAGAGTTTAGCAATATTGCTTTTTGGTCTAAAAACTTACTGACTTGCTATAAGTTATGAGCTTAAGGGTTTTAAGCCATTCATAAATGACCCCTCTTTTTTGTATTAACTAGTTAAGTAGGTTGAAGGTTTTATTTAATTCATTCGAATGAAGATCAATGGTTGTCATTTAAAGATAATTGTGGCGGTAATTAGAGATCAAAGGTGTAGATTTAAATCTGCCAACAACTATTCCTTGAAGTTCTTCATTTGATGGGAGTCCAACACTCATGTATTTTTTAGCTTTGTGTTACAGTTGCTTGAAGATGAACAAATGGGATGTTAATGAAGTGTGGGTAATACTTCAAGTTTTGAGAGGTTCTTGTGCATTCAATGTATGATGTGCCATAGTTTGAGAATGGAATGAGCATGGTGATTGCAAAAATATGACTATAACCTTTCATGAAAAGTTCTTGATTGAAATATGACAAACAAAGGTGATTGACATATGAAAAATAGAGGTGATTGAAACATGACAAACAAAGGTGATTGAAATATGACAAACAAAGGTGAGTATGTATCTTTCATGAACAAAGCATGATGGTTTCAGAAAGAGCAAATGAATTATTTTGAATTTCATCTTCAAATTATTGAGATGTGTTGTGATAAAGTTGGATAGGTTTTTTGGAAAAGCAGATGTAATGTGTTGGTTGGAAAGATGATGATAGAGTAGATGTGATGCTTTTGATTGAAAAGATAATAACAGAGTAAATGATGACATAGCAGATATAAAACTATGGTAAAGCTTTGATAGTGTAGTGATTTGGATTGAAACAGAGATCCTCTGGTGTTTTTATTCATTCTATTTTTTTGCTTGCCAGTGAGGCATATTGTAGCCAGTGAGGCTTGTTGTTAGCCAGTGAGGCACACAACTTGTAACCTGAAGGTTTTAGCTAGTGAGGCTTGTTGTTTAGCAAGTGAGGCACACAACTTGTAGCCTGTAAGGTTTTGGCTAGTGAAGCCTAATGAGGCCTATTTTTAGAGTGGTTTTTTACCCTTTTAGGGTTTTCTACTCATAAACCTAATGTTATGTCTCTTCTTAGTGGTATGTTATATTGTTCTTGATTAGATATCTTGGTTTAAGTGTTATGTTCTGATTTGAATGTTATTGTTACTCTCTCAACATTTAGTATCTATAATGTTTGAAGTGTTTTCAATGGGTTGCTTTGCATAAGACAAGTGAGTCAAGTATTGAAATTTAATTTGTAATTAGACTACTGATTCACCCCCCCTCTCAGTGGTCATGTACTCCAACAAGTGGTATTGAAGCATTAGGTCTCTTTGCATGAGTTTAATCAACTTGGGAGATTCTGGTAGTGGAGTACTTATCATGGCTAATCAAAACGGTTGTTCTACTTCCAAAGCACCATTATTTGATGGTTTGAGTTTTGCTTTTTGGAAGTTTAGAATGGAAAACTACTTATCTTCTCTAGGTTATGATGTTTGGGCAGCAGTTGAAACTAAATATATTGCTACTACAACACCTTCCACTGTAGATGAGAAAAAGGCCTATGAGTGTAATGCTAAAGCAAAAAATGCCATTTGTTGTGGATTGACCAATGATATAATTATCAAGGATATGGATTGTAAATATGCAAAGGCTATGTGGGATAGGTTATCTAGTATCTATCAGGGTCATGATAAGGTCAAGGAAGCCAAGCTACGAAACTTTATAGCCAAATTTGAAGGACTAAGAATGAATGAAGAAGAGAAGATCGTTGATTACCTTTCAAGGGTTCAAGAGACAGTCAATGCTATCTGTGGTCTTGGTGAGACTTTGGAGGAGAAAATAGTTGTCAACAAGGTTCTAATGTCACTAACAACCAAGTATGATTCCAAGATATCTGTTGTAGAAGAAAGAGATATAAATAAACTTATCTTCGATGAACTTCATGGCACATTTATAGCTTATGAGATGATAATCTATAATGAAGACCCCACAAGCAAAGAAGCTACCTTCAAATTTTTCAAGAAGGATAAAGAAATAAATTCTGATTCAGAGGAATTGAATGATAAAGAGTCTATCTTTGTAAGCAAACTGAAAAAGGGTCAGGAAAGTATACGGGGAAGCTTCCATTAAAGTGTTTCAGTTGTGGTAAGATTGGACATTATGCTCTAAATGTCCCTATAAAGATTCTAAAAGTGATGAAGAGAACAATAGAAGAAAAGGAAAGAAGAAACAACATAATCCTAAAAGGAAAAACTCATTCAAAAAGAAGAAAAGTCTATTTGTTAAGGATGTTGGTGTAACAAACAGTTGTTCTGAAGATTCAGTTGGAGAGGAAATTTTGTTTATGACTACTGTTAATAGTGAAGGTCAATCTGATAATAATGAAGATAAATTTGACGATAGTGAAGGAGAGGTTGATTTTGAGGGAGAATTGAGATGTGCTCTTGGTGAAATAAAAAATACTCAAAAGGGAGACAATAGTGCAAAGAAATCAGACCCAAAAAGATACTGAAAATCTGATCAACAAGGTTAATGAGTCAGAAAATTTAGTTGTAGATCTAAAGCTTCAACTTGAAGAGAGCAAGAGGATTGTAGAAGTAACCAAAATGGAGTTAGACACCAAAGAAAAGGAGTGTTATTCTTTAGAGGCAGAAGTTGTAGTCTTGAAGAAAAAACTAGATATGTGTGAGAATAGTAACAAGTAAGCAGATCTCATGGGTAAACAAAAGGTCACAAGGATATTACTGGTTTAGGATTTGAAAAGGGTAGTGCTCTAAGGTTAGGGAAACTCCAAGGAAGAAAATAGATCTAAACTATCATTCTACTGCTTCTAAGGTTGAAGACAAGAAGAAGAAAATAGAAAGTGTTCTTGCACAAGCCAACAAGAACAAGTTCATAAATTCTCTTCGTTCAAGACAACATCCTATGTCTAGGTTTGAAAATTATTTTCATGGTTATTGCTATTCATGTTGTGAATTTGGTCATAGAGAAAAAGAGTGTTGGATGCATGCAAGAAAAGGTGGATGGAATAAGCGTCCTTATGAGTGGTCAAATGGAAGAAGTAAGATTCTATGTTATAAGTGCAATCACCTAGGTCATACAACAAGGTTTTGTGGGGCACAAGTAAAAAATGATGTTCTTGGATTGTCAAGAGGTTATAATTCTTTTGTTCCTCTTGTTGGTTACAAGATTATATGCTATAGATGTCATAAGTTTGGACATAAAGCACTGTTTTGCAAGAGTAATTTGGTGAAACCTGTTAGTCATCACAAGAAAGAAGGCATTATGAAAATTTGGAGAAGGAAACAAGAGAATGAGAAGAAAGATTCTAAGCTTGTGCATACTGCACAAGTGACATCTATAAGTGCATAAAGAGAAGCATGAGGTTAGGGGGAGATGTTTATAGTTTTATCATACAAACCCCATAGACAACAACCAAGAGGTTGTAAATAAAAAATGAATTCATGGAAAGTCAGTTTCATATTCATTGTCTTGATATTTATGGTGTCATATTAATGGTTCACAAGATTATTTCTTTATGATACTGATGCAAGTTTTGCAAAGAGGTATTGTTCACTATCTGTCAAAGCTGCTTGTTCACATGGTATTCAAAGTGTTGTTTCAAGTCATTTTAGTGTTGCTTCAAGACAATGTTACAACTAAGGTCTTGTGTGGTAATTGCATGCAAAGGATAGTACTTTGTGAATACTATTGACAATGAATAATGGTAGATGTTCCTAATGCTGTAATATGGTTGTTGCAGTGACCTAGCTTAGTGCAATAGAGTATCTTGATGTTTTGAACTTGCAACATGAAATATTTTGATAAGCAAAGGTGCTTCAAATATGTCTCAGACAATTCTAATACTTGCAATCTATATGGATCTTAGTCTATGAAGTGTGGATAATATTTCATCTTGCATAATGAATACACAATGGAGTATGATCTTGCAAAGCACAGTGGAGTAGTGGTAATCATGAATCTTGACAATGCTATATATCTTGGTGTGTTGATAGTGCTTAATGCAATACATTGCTCAAGTGACAAGTGGTAGTAGGGATGAGAACTAAAGATCTAAGGTGGTACACTCATACAAGAGGATAGTGACCTTGGTTTCAAAGTATAGTCCATAAAGGTCTCTAAAAGTTTGTGCATATAGAGAAATGTGACAATGCCAAATTTCAAAGGGACAAAGACATGATAGGCATGATCAAGAATGGATAGTACAGACCTAAGATGATAGCGAGTTCAATTTATATACAATATTGTGCATCAATGTCAAGCTTAGCCATGAAGAAAGTGTTCAAAGAGATCATGCCAGTTGAAACCTAAATGGAGAAATGGCAGGAGACCTCAAAGGACAGTCATGGAAAGTAAACATATTGCATTCATCAAAGGGCTTGTTTATATTGTAAAAGTATCAAGAAAACACCTTTAAGTACAATATGGTTGGTACAATGGTCTTCACTTAGTTTGACATGTTTTCCTTGAATAATATTCTATACAGTGATCATGTTTTGTATCTTGGTCAGTTATCTAATGCATGCTCTATGAGTTCAATGATTGACAATAGTTGCAGCTACTTGGATAGTGAACTTGGTAATAGTTTGGAATACTTGTTCTTGAGAAATGGTATTTAATGCTTTTTTTGTTCTTGTACAAGTACCTTGCATAATGATCAGTCGTTGATAGTAGGCTTTGAAACTTTGTTGGATGATAATGAGTGGAAGTGTTTTTGTTTAGTGACAATGCCTTTGGTAACAGTGACTATGCTCTTTACTGAACAATGTGCATGAAAAATTTTGCTTGACAGTGTGATCAATTTTCTTTTGTCTATGATGACAGTAAAAACTTGATCTTGATGTTAGTTATACCTATACTTTGTTCAATGCCATCTTGATATGACAATACAGTCATGTTAATAGTTTGGTAGTGTTGAGATAATTTTATTGCAGGAGTATAGTGTGGTCTTTGACTATGTCATTTCAGTGATCTTTCTCTGCTCAAGAAGTGATAGTATGAAGCTGTGTCATGATAGTATGAAGCAGATGTATAGTGCCAAGGGTACAATGATCTTGAGGCAATGTTTTTGGACAAAGTTCTATGCTCAAATAGTGAGTGATAGTAAATCTTAGTGTCAATGGTTCTGAGCATTAGCATTGACAATGGTAATGATTTTTTGACTCTTTCTACTTCTCAATCATAGAGGTTACAGTGATAGTGGTATGTTGCTTGGATATTAGTATTCCTCTCAAGTGAATACAATGTTTTCATTTCTACTTTCCTAGTTGAGAGATTTGGTGACATGACATAAATACCCTTTGCTATCATAACAGTGATCTTGAAGTGTGCACAGTGGTGTTCTTGGCTTAATAATTGCAATATGATGGTCATAGCCCTTTGTTATTGCTGTCAAAGGGGGAGAAATTGACATGAGGTGGAGTTGGATTCATGGAGTTTGATTCATCATCACCGGGGGAGAAATTGACATGAGGTGGAGTTAGATTCATGGAGTTTGGTTCATCATCACAGGGGGAGAAGTTGAAATCAATGCCAAAGGGGGACTTTGTTGGTTTGGCATGATGTTTTGTCATTGATGTCATAAGTTGAAGTTCAATTGCTCTTGTTGGTAATGCAAAGAGGGTGTTGCAGTGAATTTCCTTTTGCTTAATGGTGTTTGATAATGTAGTGAATTGTCTTTTGCTTAGTGGTGTTTGATAATGTTGATGATGGTGTTGACTGTTCAGTGATATTGATTGATACTTGTCATGAGTTGATTATATGATTCACACAAAGCTCATAGACAAAGGTTCAAGACCCTAAAAGATTCAAAGCTTGTCTTTCTTCGAAAATGTCAGTGATATAGTATTCTGCATTAGAGACAGTAATATATAATTATTTTGCAGATGTTGAAGATTAATCACAAACATTTAAGTCTTTTAGAGTGTTGATCTTTTTTAGGGTTATTCAGGTATGTGTAGGATCATGATGGGCCAAAAAGTGGCGATATGATGGGTATGTGTAGGGCATGTGGCTAATGAATTTTTTTTACCCAAAATTGATGAAATGAAAAGGGTATGTGTAGGGTATGTGGCTGACAACTTTCTTTTTACCCAAAATTGATGAAATGAAAAGGGTATGTGTAGGGTATGTGGCTGACAACTTTTTTTTACCCAAAATTGATGAAATGAAAAGGGTTTTTAAAGGAGATTCTCAGCTTTCCACCAATGTAAATTATGCTTTACTTTGAATTTAATAAATAATTATTATTTATTTTGTATTTGAATTACGACTAAAGTCCTAATTGATAGGCTAATTGAAAAACATCTATAGCTTTCAAAGGGTATCACATTTTTTGAATCTAAAACATGTATCACATTCTATGCTTCACATACTATAGGGTTAAAAAATGAATTTCATCAAGTTTTGACTAAGTTAAGGTGGTTAGACATACAAGTTTTTATATTTTTAAAAATTTGTAATAAAAAATTCATAATTAATTTCCTTGGAAAAAAATTACAAAAAATTATGCATCACATCGGGACATGAGTCCTCTACTTATATCTAAAATCTTATAAAAAAATATTATCATTTTATTGTGGTTAGGGTGGTCAAACAAACACCTTATTTTTTCCCTAAAATTTGAGTACTATTGCATTGATATTTTAAATTTTCACCAAATAGATTTTTTTTTTTTTATAAATAAACCTAGTAGTTTAGAAACTACATTCAATTTGCTACAGATTCTATTCTTACATATTTTTGAAATAATATAGATAACTTATTTAAATTTTTACGTCAAGTTGCCTAACTCTGATTTTTCTAAATTTTTCGCCACTTAAGGGCCTATTTTTTCCATGATGATCCTGCACATACCCTTTCATTAGATTTAAAGAGTCAAAAACCCTAATATCTAGGTCTTTATGTAAAGAGTTTAACAATATTGCTTTTTGGTCTAAAAACTCGGTGACTTTCTGTAGCAAGTTAAAGATACTTTAAGTTATGAGCTTAAGGGCTTTGAGACATTCATAAACTGACCCCTCTTTTTTGTATTAACTGGTCGAGCAAGTTGAAGGTTTTGTTTAATTCATTCAAATGAAGATCAATGGTTGTCATTTAAAGATAATTATGGTGGTAATTAAAGACCAAAGGTGTAGATTTAAATCTTCCAACGACTATTCCCTGAAGTTCTTCATTTAATGGGAGTCCAATAGTCTTGTTTTTTTCAGCTTTGCATTACAATTGCTTGAAGATGAACAGATGGGATGTTAATGAAGTGTGGGTAATACTCCAAGTTTTGAGAGGTTCTTGTGCATTCAATGTATGATGTTCCATAGTTTGAGAATGGAATGGGCATGGTGATTGCAAAAATATGATTGTAACCTTTCATGAAAATTTCTTGATTGAAATATGGCAAATAGAGGTGATTGAAATATGAAAAACAAAGGTGGTTGAAACATGACAAACAAAGGTGATTGAAATATGACAAACAGAGGTGAGTATGTATCTTTCATGAACAAAGCATGATGTTTTCATAAAGAGCAAATGAATTATTCTGAATTACATCTTCAAATTATTGAGATGTGTAGTGATAAAGATGGATAGGTTTTTTGGCAAAGCAGATGTAATGTGTTGGTTGGAAAGATGATGACAAAATAGATGCGATGTTTTGATTGAAAAGATGATAATAGAGCAGATGATGACAAAACATATATAAAACTGTGGTAAAGCTTTGATAGTGTAGTGATTTGGATTGAAACAGAGTAACTCTCTGGTGTTTTTATTCATTCTATTTTGTTGCTTAACAGTGAGGCATATTGTAGCCAGTGAGGCTTGTTGTTAGCCAGTGAGGCACACAACTTGTAACCTTTAAGGTTTTGGCCAGTCAGGCCTAATGAAGCCTATTTTTAGAGTGGTTTTTTTACCCTTTTAGGGTTTTTCACTCATAAACCTGGTGTTATGTATCTTCTTAGTGGTATGTTATATTGTGCTTGATTGGATATATTGGTTCAAGTATTATGTTATGATTTGCATGTTATTGTTATTCTCTCAATATTCAATATCTATAATGTTTGAATTGTTTTCAATGTGTTGCTTTGCATAAGACAAGTGAGTTAAGTATTGAAATTTAATTTGTAATTAGACCACTGATTCACCCCCCATTTTAGTGGTCCTGTACTCCAATAATATTTTCCAACAATCTCTGAAACTTTGTGCAATGCATGTGCCCTTCATTTCTTATTTATGAAGAATTATGGTAATTTAGATTTAGAGTGTATAGTTTCCTCAATAATCTTCACATGGTAGCCATTCCAAAATAGTAGTAGTTATATCTCCTTGGTACCATCCATGCAAATCAATGAGATCTAAAAATAAATAATGCATTAGGATTGTACCTTCAATACCATTAATGTGTATAATAAATATTGCATATTAATGTCCTTGTGAAGGTCATCCACTCAAAACCCTCTAAAATAAGTATGCATTATTTTAACTTATTAAAAAATGATAAAGACTTGAGATAGGCCTAATCCACTCCCAATCTTCCTAGGTTGCTTTCATATCACAATATTAGAAGATAAACATGGTAAATGATATATCATGGGACCCACATACATTAGTACATTGGAGTATAGCCAAAATTCTTATATACACAATGAACAAAGAAACAATCAAACATGGAAAACTTTGTAGCAAGAGTGACATGTGAGTGGAACCCCTTCAAATAAAACTCAATATATAATAGGGAAACCTTAAACTTAGGGCTTTAGGCTTGTTTAAGATTTCAACTTTCCAAAGTCAACTCTAAATAAAATAATGATTTGGAAATCCTAAGGTTTTAATAGTTTGTAAATACAACTACAAACTAGATTCTTCCTTTCAATACATTACTTCAAAATAAAGAAAATTTGAAATGTGCATTTGACATATGATAGAGAATATAAACATGTGCATATTTTTTATTAACCAAACTAATGTAAACAATTGGTATAGGAACTAGAAAATGTAAAGGAAAGGTTAAGAATGTGCATCCATAGACTATAGAAACTAAATTTGATTGAATATTTAGAAGAAAGACTGCAACCTAGTACCTAGCTTTTTTTAGACTTTTGGTATCATCTAGGAAATTAATATTAGGATTGAGAACTCCTACAAGACACCAACATTGGATTTGGGGTGCTCTCATGTCACTAGGAAGGTTTGGGCACTCATGTAGGCCATTGTAGAGACAAAGGTACTAGTGTCTTTGTCTATTAGAGCTCTAATATTGTAAACACTTCATCTTATTTATCATTTGCTCCTTTTTCCACTTGTATATCATCCAAAAATACCTTTGATCTTTTGTTATTGTAATATCAAGCTATATGGAGGAGAAACTTTGGGTTTTGTTATATGGGAGATCGCCTTAGTGCCCTAGGCGACATCTTCCAACCCTCAACTATAGACTTGAAAAATTATTGTGGGGGAAATCCTAGTTATTTTGAGAATCATTTATGTAGAGATTTTCACTTAAGAGGAATTAAAAAATCATAGAAAAGAAAACTAGCAGTTGTGTTTGTTGCAAGTGATGGAAGGAAATGGGAGGTGGATGTAATTGCATTGATCTAGGAAAAGGTGATAAGGGGTTTTTAGATGGATAATGGGAATGTAATGGAATAGATATTTAAGAGGTCATTAGAAGGGAACTTGGGAGAGCAATGGGGAAATGGTAAAGGAAATAATGAAGTTAAGATAACAATTAATATTTTTCTATAGATAGGAATCAATCAATAATGGTGGAATAGAAAAAAATCAATTAACGAGATCTTTGTAGATGCATTCAATGGTGGAGCTTTAGGAACCTCGTAACATGAGAGAATAGATTAAAAATTAATGGCAAGAGTGAGTTGTGACTAGAACCCTTTCAAATGAAACTTGATATGCCTTTATTTTATGCCCTAGTACAAATGACAATTAGAAAATTTGCTAGGGAACTTAAAAATTAGGTGTTTGGTCTTATTTAAAATTTGAATTTCCAAATCCAATCCAAACACAATTATTCAATATGCACAAGTATAAAGGACACTAGGTTTTTTTATTTTAATCTTTTTTGGAATTTCGACCTAAAACTTTCAAGGTAGATTTTTGGGGTAAGAATAAGCTTGAGGTTACAAAAAAATATTTTAATAATGGGGAAAAGTCTAGAAAGGTGAAAATGAAACTTAAAACACACCTATAGCAATAGAAATCCAATTGAGTGCAAAAAGGTATGGTGGAGATTGCATGGTAGGTAATTTCTAACCTTACAATAAGACAAAGCTTGAGTAAGTAGTGTGGTAAAAATCAAGGTATTCAAGGGATCTTAATAGTGTGAAATATTGTACAATACCATTCTTGTGGGTGAGACTATAACTTGGAGAGACTATTTTAAGGATTGGAAAGCTTCTTTGTGTCCTCTTAAATATGTGTGCTAGTTAGTTTGTGTTTAAGCTTAGTTTTTTTTGTAAGGGTAAAAATAAGGTTTTGAAAGGGCCCCAAAACCTTTTACAAAATGTAGAAACATGAAGATCAACAAATTGTCTATTCATGTACCCCAAACATAGAAAAATGAAGTTCAACAGAAAAGTACACATAAAAAGCTAGGTTCTTAGTAAGAGTACATATAAGAGAATGAAAAAAAAGTATTTCATATATAATTCTTTGATATGATACAAATATTCAAAATTCAAGAACAAGAGTGCCTAACTTAATGTTACATTCCAATACGTGCCAACAAAATATGGACCAATTCACCTTTTCTATTGATACATAGTGTTATGACTTGGTGGAAAGAAACTTGAGTTAGATTCCCTTGTGATCCTATTGAGAGAATTCACTTGGCTCACATCATTACTATTCATTATTTTACCTTTGGCAACCTTATCCTAATAATTTTACATTATTGTGACTAGGTATTTTCACTAATAGATCTTTCCAATCAACTTAAGGGTGCATGCATCCTACATCACTTATATTTAGTCTTTCATTTAATCAATACCTTTAGACCATAACAATGACTAGTCTCAACTTGAGCATGTTTCCCATTAACAATTTGATGGTGATGAGATTTTCAAGACCATATCTCTTATCCAATACATTTCAATCCAATCAACTAACTAATTAATAACCTATCTATTTTCTAAGGTCAACTACTATATTTAGCCATAAGGTGGCTAAACATAAATCCAAGTGAGAGTTTAAACAAAATAAATTTTAAAATGAGTGGGGACTCAATGTAATACATACATAATAATGATAAATTTTTACCACTTGGGTCAAATACCTTAAAGGATTCATGACTTGGAGAAAAGGGTATTTCACATCTTGTTGATACTAACAAATGTTGATTAGTAACCTCATTGTAGGAATGATAGGTTCTTAATTTAACCTACATTTCTATTGTACTATCATAGATTTGGAATTCATTTGTCTACATCTAGGACTTTCCTATATATATTTTCAATAAATGTTGCATTTCCACATGTGTTGAGATAATCTACATGATTGTTGTTGGCTTATTGTACCCTCATACATGGGTTATTATTGGTATTTATCTATATGTGTTGTATTTTTTTATTAATTATGTGGAGGACCCTCATGAATATATTTATTTATATGTGCTGATTTGGATTAATTAATTATGTGGAAACTTTGGTGAATTCATATTTAAATTTTCTATATTTATTGATTGTTTTCATTAATAGTGTGAAGAACCCTTATGCATGTTGTTTCATACTATTTTTATTCTTAGGTTGCCTTAAGTGTTGCTACATATACTAGATTTTATCTATTGGATTAGCATGTGTTGCTATTTATTTCTCTATGTATTAGATTGGTATGAGTTAGTAATATTTTTTCCAATCAACTTAAGGGTGCATGTATCCTACATCACTTATATTAAATCCTTCATTTAATCAAATAGTTTTAGATCATAACAATGATTAGTCTCCACTTTAGCATGTTTCACATTAGCAATTTGATCATTTTTGATGTGTAGATTGTCCTTCTTTTGTAGGTGGATCTTTAATAATCCTTGTCATGTGTTTATTATTCCAATATCTATTTTTCAAAATTTGACATGAGTAACTACCACACTTCCATCCTCGAATTTACTTTGTTATTGGATTTATATATTAGATATGCCATCCTAATTTAATAAAAGGTTAAGGTCAATATTTCAATTTCATGTTTAATTATATATAATAATATTGAATAATTTCATGTATGAACCTTGAGTTTTTGCATATAATGATTGAATGCAAGAATTCAAATTGCAAGGTTATTAAAGGTTTTAAAATTGAACTTACATGTATTAAAAATATTTTAATTTCAAAATTAAATATATATTTTTAATTATGTAGATCTATTTTTACATATCGTTGATCAGACTTCTCATCAGTCTAATTAGCTTGATGATAAAACTTATTCTTGGTCTAGTCTATATGCTGAAACCATTAGGAGATTAGATGTTGCCTTGAGATGTTTAGAGAAAACATTACATAACACCACAAATGTGTCAAATAGAGACAAGTTAGTTACTATTAGGGATGAGATTACAAGTATGATTGGAGTCATTCAATCATACAATCCCTATGACGAGATTAGCATTGAGATGTTTTATCTTTCCCTTTCTAGGAGTGTGACTGGCCATGAGAAATGGTCATCCATTTCCAAGAAAGTTTCATTAGATAGTGTTCATAGCATGTTCCCATTTTATCAAGGACAAGATAGAGTGAGAGGGTGTGCAGTCACTAGATGTGCATACCAACTTATGAATCCTTTTATTTATCCTAGATGGTTGGAAGCACATCATATATGGCCTCATAATGATGAGTTACAATTCTAATTTTTTTAAAAAATCATATACCGTTTCATTTACAGCTAGATATGGATTATACAAGGAGAGGGAGGTTTGTTGGAAAACCTTGATTTAGACAACCAAAATTTCCACCACCCCTCAACAAGAGGGCATTAGTTGGTCCAAGACTTTGGGTTCTTCCAAAACGTTTGGAACTAGCAATAGCAGCATAGCCAACAGTCACTCCTGCTAGATGTAACATTTTTGACAGCATTGCCACTATTGCTACTTAGGTTGATCATAGGTCATATGATCATGTTGGTAAATCATTTGAACAATGTGGTTTTACTATGTAATGGTTGATGTTTAATGTTGTTATGTAATTTGTGGGTGGATGTAGGCTTTGCCAATAGTACACTTTGTACTGTAAATAATATAGTTCTATTGTTAAGGTACTCAACCATTTCATTGTGTGTAATTATATAATTTGATAATTATATGGGTGTGTTGTGGGACAATAATAACCATTTTTTTTCCTTTTTACCTATTAAATGGAAAATCATATAAAATTCTCTATCAAAATAGTATGTGATCTAACCATATATAGATTAAAAAATTTGACATTGAAAAGGGATAAAATAAATATTGGTGATGTAGATAGAAATTTTTGCATTTATTGTGGTCTTCTAAGTTAAATCTCTCATTGTTAACAATATTGTCACCATTCTCATTTGAGTGATACTTTAAGATAAAAAATGTAAGTTATGTTAACAATAGTAAAATGAAGAGTGTCAATTGTGGTCCTTATCTCTAATTCACCCTTGAAGAAAACATATGATACATGTTTTTTTGTGTACGTAATTGATTGTGATAAATCAACACTATGTTATTAAATTGATTTGATGGCCTCAATACTTAAATTAAAATTATTCTTTCAATTGTTTGCATATAATTTTTTTATCTATATTTTCTATTAATTTAATGTTATTTTTACACACCTAACTATCATATGATTTGTGAATATGATCTCTTACCAGGTATGATCATGACATTTAAATATATTTTTTATGTTATTATAATTCACAATATGATTATTTTTTGAATGTCTTGGCCAATCTTTCTCTAGCCAATATTTTATTATACATAAGATATTGCAATTGTATATGAGTAGGTTGTGATAATAAACCAATATTAAACATTTAGTTGCATTCAATAAGTAATGATGTATCTAGCAATTTGTATGGTATAAAAATATACAAGTCTATTATTTCTTTTAGTTTAAAAAATTAATGCACTTTTATTTGGATTTTTACATAATGTGCCCATTGTTGTGAAACAACTACAATGCTACTAGAAATATACTTTCCTTAATATAAAGTTAAAGGAATTAAAATTATTGTGGTTGAAAATTATTGCATCCATGTTGATTTGTCTTTACAAATAATCATCCATGTTGATAAATTATAATACAATCAAAGTCACTTATTTTTAATATAAGCATAAAAAATCTCTTAAATTATTTCACCCAAGAGATTATTAAAAACTAGTAACAACACCTACTAGTATTATTAAATGGCTAATAAGCACCATGTAAAAACTATTTATATACATGTCAATTAATTATTCAATAACACCTTTGGATGTTGTTATTAATAATAAACCTTGTTTGAGAAAAAGGGATAAGTTTATGATTTTGTATTGTCAATATTTTCATTAAGTTGCTTTATTTTCTCATCGTCTATTGATTTGCTCAATATAAATTAATTTCAATACATATATCAAGACTAAGAAACAATTCACTTTTGTTTTTATTCCCATCACATGTCCACCACTAGATATTTTATTTTCACCAATTCATATTATTTTAAAATCAAATATATAAACCACAATTGCATTTGTATATAGTTTAACAAATACAAAAACAAAATTATTGTAAAAGATTTTGAACCCTATCAAACTACCAAGTGATTATTTTAAATTCAGAAATGTGTATAAAGTCTCTACTAAAGGCTAATAAATTAAACCAAACATGATTAACCCAATAAACATTTTAATATATTAAAACTCAGTTTGAAACTAATATTAAATTTAATAATATCATTTTGATTCTTTAGGATCATTCAAAGATGTAAATTATATTGAGAAAAAAAAATGGGAAATTTAAAATAACTTTATGAAAAAGGCAAAATTGGCTATAAAATAGTTTTTCCAAGAAACCAAGTTGACCTGAAAGAACAAAGTAAATTAAGGAGCAAAAGTGATCTATACGGTCAAAAAGTTTAAAATTTAGGGGGCCCAACTTCATATAAGATAGTCAATATTGTGGCCACAATACAACTTTCTCATCAAAGTTAATGTCTATGGCTTCTTGTGCAATAGTATATTTAATCTTATCCTTATTGATATCTTGTGTCACAATCACTCATTCTTTGTGTGCCCTCTATGACATAAAGCCTCACCTCAAGGGCTCATATCATATCAACAAGGTCAACCAAGTCTAGTCCTCTAGTTGCTTGGTTGTTTTTGGCTCATCTTCTTCGTATATGGGTCATCTAGCTCCTCTAATCCACCTACAATGCAAAAAATACATTAAGATGCTTTATTTGGGAGCTCACATAAATCTCATTGAAATGACTTGGTTTTTCTCTAGTGCCACTTGATGTAAATGGTGAGTTAAATTGATATTTTAATAGTTGCCTAGAGTAGACACCAAAAGCATAAGATTGAGGTGTAAGAAGAATTTATAAAATTATTTATTATAAATTATATGCAGAAAAATTTCAAGTCTTATGGACCACTCCAAAAATAGAGTGAAAGTAAACCCATGCTACCTAACCAACAATAATCAACCCGTTCAAGTGTAGAGACAATGAGTTACAATATAACCCCTTTCTAGGCTCATCCCATACTATGACTACCTTGTTATACCTTCAATGATAGTTCTCAAATTCAACACCAACTCGAACCCAAGAATTCAACACAAGCTTCAACAACTTGTTTAAAGATACTAAACCATTTTTAAGCTATTGCAGTGACATTTTAACTTCTTCACATATACAAGAACAAAAAGAACATGTATATACTTATGATCCTATTACTCTTCAACTTCCATCTACTCACCTATGAATTCTCTAAGTACTTTCAAAACACCTCTACTTACCACTTGCACACATTTTACGTGTTGCTCCATCTAACATGTCTTTATATATATATATATATTGCAGGGATCAAGTAGCCCCTCCTAAAAACTACAGTGCGTCTGGTAAACTTTTTTCATGTGACCGGTGATGTTGGCGCGACACACTCTCTGGTACCATAGGGATAGGGGGAGACTAGACCTCATGATGACTTGACTGCAACAAAATGCTTTAACCAATCGAACTAGACCCCCCACCCCACACCATCTAACATATCTTACAAAAAGTATCCATTGATATAACTTGTCAACTTCTAACTTATTATAACTTATCTAACTTCTAAGTAATTTCTTCACTTAACCTTCTTTTAAAGATATGAATTGAATCCTACATGACCTCCTCATACACCCAATTGACACACTCTAAAATGTAGATTTTTCAAGAATTTACACTCCATATTAATAAGGTATCTTGAATCTACTTCAACTTGTGTGCCTATACAACACCAATTGCTCAACCTTTTGTCTTGGCATTACCACAATTACTCCTAAGTTCCCAAACCACACCAAGGACATTTTTCAACAAGAAAAAAAAAATCGTGGCAACAGCGCCACCCAAACAGCCCAAAGCATGCCACCTCTCTTGCCGACACAAAACACTATATAAACCACACCCAATCCAACTGTTCAATGACGGAAAAAGAAAAGGAAGAGAAATGGACCCTCAAAACCGTCAGTTGCCGGATTCTCCCAAGGAGAGTGGCCATGAAAATAAGGTGGAAGAGGCCGATAAGGGAATAATACAGTCCATGGGAGATATTCTGTCATCTTCAGGCGTCGCTGTCAAAGAAGCCGTGCTCAGTAAGGTCAGCGTTTTTGCCATACAAGACGACGAAGAAATTCTGTCTGTTGACAAGAATGTTTCTGCGTCAGAGAAAGTGGAAGAATTAAAAACAGAGGAAGGAAAGGATAAAGAAGGGAGTGACTCGCTGGGAGAGGCGATTGCAGATCACGTTACAGAGGTGGACGAGGCTTCTATATTGACCAATTCCATTGTTCGTGATTAAAGTTTTGTTTATGTTGTCATAGAACAAGTCACAAGTTCGAAGCTCGAAAGCTTCAGTTTGGGGTTTGTGAAAGTTCATTTTTAAATGTAGTTACCATTCAGATGGTAGTTTTATTTTGATGGATATTGACAAGCCTATATTTTGTTTCGTTCTTGAACAATATTTTAATTCCCCGATATCGGCTATATGTAATGTGAGCTTTTAGCGGGGAAGTTGTCTCAGGCCAGTAAAACAAGTTTCTTCCTGCTGCTAAACAACTTTCAATCACCTTAAACACTCTGAGCCGCCAGAGATCATTTGAAAATAATATATGATTTGAGATAACATCTCATTTGTTTGGATTTAAAAATAATATATGATTTGAGATAAAATCTGATTTTGTTTGGATTTAAAAATAATATATGATTTGAGATGAAATCTAATTTTGTTTGGAAGATCTGGTTTCATTTGAAAGATTTGATTTTCTCTGCTGTCCAACCTGTCATTCGAGTTAACAGTCGCAATCATCATTACTTAATTTACCCTAAATTTGCTGTTAATGCATTCTGTGCAACTAGGTAGTATGTATATTAAATGTCACTTCAAATCATTCGACCATCCTCAGAGATTTCGATTATGTAGGTGTAAATCAGATAACTCATATCAAATATCTGATACAGTTTGATTTGCCTTAAATTTGCGCTGATTGCATTTGTGCAACTATCATTCTCTGCAGCTGGCAAATGAATTTATGCATTATACTGTGGATCACCGCCCAACATATCCACAAATACAACGAATACTATAAAAAAATACAAGAGTTGCAGCAGATTTCCCAGGCAATTCCACCGGACATTCCACATTCAGACATTTGAAGAATTCACACAGATTTTAGAGAAATATAAAAGTATGTACTGTCTTCCTATTTGCGGTTTTCTGTTGCACAATATTTATTTAATTTTCCAATTATTTCTGGTGAGTATATATTGAATATTTGTAGTTGCAGGAATCCCTGCTGAAACTATGACCATTATGATATTCATGATAAATTCCCTCCATGCTCAGAGGCGCTGACTCTCTGTTGCTGGAATACTGGCATAGGAAATCCTCCAGCTTAGGGCTCACATGACCTCCTGGATTTTTTTAAGTCATGCCATACTTCGTGGCTTCTACTCTTGAAAGCCGTCTGTCCACCATGTTTGTTGATTGAAGCCTTGCTGCTTGCAGTCCAGGTGGCTTCAAATCATTCCAATCCATAGTACCAAAAGACAAGAAAAAAACAAAGTAGGTATGTTTTAGAAATGTGCAATGCGAATAAAACCAACTTAGTTTTTCTAGCCTAAAATCATCTACCTCCGTGTTTCACAAAACCATTCATTCTATTACCACCATTCATAAGCTTTCTTACTCTTGCTCGATCATCCCATCTGCCAGCTGCAACATAAATGTTGGACAGAACCATTCATTATATTACCACCATTCATAAGCTTTCTTACTCTTTGCTCGACCATCCTGTCTGCCAGCTACAACATAAATGTTGGACAGAAGCACATATGTTGCAGCATCTTGTGGATTCAAACTAAGCAGATGCTCCGCAGTGCGAATTCCAAACTCTATATTACCAAAGCTTGTACAAGCACCAAGAAGCGTCTGACACACCATAATACCAGGTTTAAATGGCATAGAGTTGATAAAATCTTCCGTCTCAATTAACTTTCCAGGGTGCACAAGGAGGTCAACCATGCAAGCATAATGCTCTTCTCTTGGTATGATACCATGATTCCTTCTTATCAAATGAAAATAGTAATGGCCTTCTACTACAAGGCGATTATGGAAGCATGGAGAACTCCAAGATAAAAGTTATTCGAGCAAGCTTCAATTGCGTTCTTTGCATTTGTTCAAAAAGTTTAATGGCATCGTTGCCTTCTCCATGCTGTGCATATCTTTAAATATTCATAAAGATAACCCATTGATTTGGCTATGGACTTCAATTTCTTTTTCAGTTTTAAAAACTCTGTTTATCTTGACTATGCTTTCCTTACCTTCTGTTTGGGACCTGCTGAGGACCTCCATGATACAGAGAGATCCATCAGATCTAAGGGCATAGTAGTGTAAAATGGTTTCCTTCCACTTTCTTCATAGCTGTGATAATTGGTAGTTGAAAGAGGCCTCTGAGAGGAATCCCACTAAGTTAAGTTAGAGACTGCAAATTGAAGCAGGATCAACAGAAAGATTGTAGCTGGCCTGTAATCATATATGAAAGAGCCATAGATAAAACCAAATAACCAATGCCTCCATTTAACAGATAACAACACAACAGAAATTGATCCGGTTGCGTACACAAAAAACCTCATTGAAACCATGGCAACATTGGCAAGTGACTTACCTCAAGATTCTGCACAAATTATGTTATGTCGTCAACAATGTTGATGATAAGGTTTAATCACAGGCCTCCTACGTTTCAACACCAACATATGATTTAGGTGTTAATGTTTAACAGTGCCACGTATTACTCAATGTGCCTAGCTTTGAAAATGTTTCTTAATTGTTTTTCACCTTTTAACAACTGTTTGAAATCAGACTGACATTGTTCTCCCTGCATGAACTATCCTGTGCTGGTAGATCTCATATATCCAGTCGTGTAAAGTGGAGATTTGTTCTAGAGAGCTCCAAAGTACATGCGTACTGTCTTGACAATAAATCTGACACGAAATTTGATCTATCCAAACTTTCCTTGGAAGAAGCCACCTGCTTGCTGCTTGCCCTCTTAACTGCACAAAGCTTTTTCTCGAGGCTCTCTGGTTGTGCCCTAACCATATCCCGTGCAGGCTAGAAATTTATGCATCTTTGGTATTGTATTGAATTTATTTATCAATGATTCAAAGGGCACTGCAAGCTTTGGCAAAGCTGTCGTTAATTTTGAATATGTTCCTATAAGCATTTACATTGACTCGTGATTCTTAATGCTGCAAGTGTTAATAGGCATACTGCTGGTGCAACTCTCATGAGACTCGCCAAGTGCATGTAATAGATGGGGAGCAAGGGTAGGTAAACAATGGAGATGTCTAACCACAATGAAATGTACCACCATGAAGCATAACACTTGAGCAAGACAAATTGAAAATATGGTAAATATGCTGCACAGATTTCAAAGTGGCTTCTACCTATTCAGAATGGGAATAGCGACACTTGACTTTTAGTCTATTTTTAAGAGGCCTGGCCGAAAACCATCTCCATAAAGGGTGGGACATTGACAATAACATCATATATGAGCATCGTTTTATTGACATACATTTTGCATAATGTATTTAAATTAGACCAAGACTATTTGGAGACTATTGTAATAAAAAAATTAATTACACAGTTCTTTTAAAATGTTAGGATATTTTCAAGGACATTAAAATATACATTTTATTTAACATAAAGAAGTGGTATCATAGGATAAGTTTGGTGATAACTAAAAAACTTCTCATATGAAATAATATATGATATAGTGTAGAATTGTATATAAAATTTATTGTAATCGTATGATTTATTTTTTTTATTCAAGGGGTAAACGCTTTTGACCGGAGCTATGAACCAGATACAACCATTCAACAATACCACCCCAATGGGGTTTGAACCTTGGTGGCAAGAACAACAATGCCACCTATAAACCATCACACCATGCCAATACCGGCCGTAATCGTATGATTTATTAATATATGATATATAATTGTATATAAAATTTATTGTCATCGAATGTTTTATCTTAGTCTTAATAAAAAGATGCGACATGAAATAGTGAGATAATATTCAAATAGTGGAAATAATTTTTAGATCAATTCCAATGACATGAAATGACAAAATAAATTTCTATTTTGTTCTATAGAGTTGGTAACTGCATAAGTTTTCAATGCCCTTTTTTATTACTATGACGACATGGTCCGATTTGTAAAGGAGATTTGTAGTCACCTCCAACTAGGCCTCTTTTTTTATTTTTTACACCAACCTGCTCTATACTTTATATATGATTTATGTCCACAATTTTTGCAACATAAAAACGAGAAATTAATAGTTATAAATTAATTGTTTCAACTTTGAAACTCCCTTTATGTATTTACTATTACAAACATATTGTATTGCACTTTTTAAATTTCTTAAACAACAATCAATTTTTTTATTCTATTTAAATTATATAAAGTTTTCACTTTTAGATAAAATTTGTGGTATTTAGAAAAAAATCCCATTAAAACTACAATGGTCTAAAAGTATCATACTATTAAATTTTCTCAAAATCCTTTGACAATTGTTATAGGCCATCAATCTAAAAAAAAGTCATCCATGGTATCCAATTACCATAAATTGATCCCACAACTATTGTTGACTATCAACACTTACGATGCTCTTTGTTGAGTCCATTTTAAACCATCAATAGATGGTGTCGAGAGTAATGAAGAAGGGATAATTGTGGACTAGTTGTTGTTTAATAACCAATTAGTCCATGTATGAGCATATACAAAATAAAGATGGTTGGTTAAAGGAAAAAGGTTGAATTTTTGTGCATTTAGAACCGGTTTATGGTTACAAGAACAATGATACAATAGTAAAAGGATGACTATTGGAGAATTTTCATGTTGCTTTTTCTTTTTCACTCCCCATTTTTTCAATTCTCTCTTTTTTTTTAACATCATTATATGCCAAAACAATCATGTATTTGTCGAAGCCTCTAATATAATAAAATCCATGAGTATTGGTGCTTTGGTCAGTAATTTGGTTGAAAACCTATGGCTATTCAATTGAGATATATGAGGACTTTTAGTTGCTAGAAGTAATTTTAATATTGAGCTAAAATAAAGAAAATAGATCTATGTGAATTTCTAATGTTTACTAAAGATGGAAAAGTTATTTTGGAGATATGTTGGATGATAAAAAATGCTATTCACTATGATGAAGTTGTTGATTTTACCAATAAGAAGGTGCCTCATATGTTTTCTTTTTTTCTTTATTTTTTTCTATCATTTGTAAGATTTTTTTAATCTTATGGTGGAAGGATTTTGTTCAAGTGAAATGCAAGTGTGGTGGCATTGGGATGATTCTCAATAGAGATGTTCTTAGTCTATGTATTAATCCTAGCTTCGATTAATCTTTCATGATGTGTTTGATGTTGTGCTCAAATAGATCTCCCTAGTAACAAGGATTTAACATTTTCCAGTCACAAATGCCCTATCGTAGTTTCTATGCAAACAAATGTCGATGAGCCTATGGCAAGAATTTAGCACTCTCATCACAAATGTCTTGTGGTAGGCTAGGCCTAATTTTTTTCAAATGATTTTAGACTCATTTATGGATTTCTATTGGTATGAGATGAATATTTTACATTTCTTGGGTTAGTTTTACATCTGTGTGGGTGAAAATCCAATGAAGATCACATGGAAATGAAAGGAAACCCTTAAAATTTGTATTCAAAATAAACACAAAATTTTCTTACAGTTTGAAGTTTTCATTAAAGTTTTACACAATTTATTTATTTTTGTATTGAACAAAGTATAAAATTTTAAATGTGCATGTCATTCTCACTTGTGCATCCAAAACTATATTTTTTTCTTCAAATACCATATTAAAGTTGCAAAAATTTCCTTGTCAAAAAATATTGTATGAAATAGCATACCTGCACTTCAAGCTCTTTGGATTGAATCTACCCCTTTCATGTTTGAAAATTTTCTTAAATTTAAAAGGTTTTACTATCATTTCCTAGGAAAAAATTGAAACAAAAATATAGACAAAAATAAACAAAAAAGAATGAATATATATAATCATAGTCATTAATTATTACTCATGGTTTGAGATGAAAACATGAGGGTGATTATAAAGATTTCACTTTGGAAAATCAAGGTTTGAAACAAAAATATAGACAAAAATAAACAAAAAAGAATGAATATATATAATCATAGTCATTAATCATTACTCATGGTTTGAGATGAAAACATAAGGGTGATTATAAAGATTTCACTTTGGAAAATCAAGGTTTTCTCAATTTTGTTAGTGTTCTTCCCCTATTGATTAGTTGATATGAAAGCAAATCAATAATCATTACTGAATCACAATTGCAAATGGTATTTGGACTATATAGTATCTCTAGAGACAAAAAAGAAAGAAAGAATGAATATATATAATCATAGTCATTAATCATTATTCATGGTTTGAGATGAAAACATGAGGGTGCTTATAAAGATTTCACTTTGGGAAATCAAGGTTTTCTCTATTTTGTTAGTGTTCTTCCCCTATTGATTAATTGATATGAAAGCAAATCAATAGTCATTATTGACACACAATTGCAAACGAAATTTGGACTATATAGTATCTATAGTTGATCTAAAATATTATTAAGTCTATCTTCAATACATTATTAAAACCACATGAGCTATGTAAAGTTAAAATTTAGAGAGAAGTATTGCTATTTTTTGAAGTGAAGTATCTTTTTTTTTATACAAGAGAAATGAAGATTACCATGTTTACTAAATTTAAGTATTTACCTTAAGAATGAAAGAAAAATAGACCTTAAAGTCACAAATTTGTAATCATGTGTTTATAAACATTTGTATACACTATTGTCTACAATGTAGTTGTAGTAATTATTCTATATAATCATTAGCATAATATACCAAATTCAAAATAGGAGTAGACATTGTTCCATTAGCTACAAGAAAACATTCTAATACTACAAACAAATAAAAAAGACATTCGATCATGAAATTAGATTTTAACGTAAATAAAATAACTTGTATTTTTATGCATGTATCAAATTATATTCCCTCGAACATCTTTTTATATATATTTTTCTATCAATGTAACCCTTGCGCCTCCTTTTGGTGCAAGTGTTGGTTGTATTAACATAAGATTTTTATGAGACAATTTTGTTTCAATCAAATTTTTAAATTAAAATTTTATTTTTATGGTTAAGAGTATTTTTTAGTTTAATTGTCAAAACATTTACTAATGTTTACGTTTCATCAAATTCTCTTCGTCTTGATGATAGATTGTCTAAAATATTAATATAAAAAATTACACAATTAAATTTTAAAATACTGAAAGTAAGTTTATAAAAAAAGAAAGAATTTAACTGAATTAAAAAATAAAAAAGGAAAACTTGTCAATTGAATGGAGTTACCATGAAGATCATGATTTTTCATTTAACGAGTTTGGTGTTCTTGTTACTTAAGTTTATTATTCTATATGTGCTTAATATGTATTTGATTACCTTTTTATGGTGTTGTAGGCTTTTACCTCCTTTAGACTTCAAAGTGTGATTCCATTTCACTTGTCTTTTATAAAGTAATATATTAGAACCTTATTCATAAAAGAAAATGACGTATACGATGATTTGTAAGGTAGTGTACAAGGGTGCAGTTTCTTTTAGATTCATTTTGATTGTTTGTCTCAAATATGCAAGAGTTGGCATCTAGCTTATACTTATTGAAGTTCAAGTCTCTTTTTCCTAATTGTTCAGACTTAAACATTCACATCTATTATATTTCATCCTAGTTTAAAACCAAATTGATTTCTAAGTATTTAAATTCTAAGATAACTCAATTCCAATCAATTTTTGTTCATCAACTCAAACATGAAACATTCAAATAGTGGTGTTAGGGTGTGACTCAAACATGTAATATTTAAATTGTCATGCTAGAATGTTTTATAAAAGGATAAATGTTAATTCATTTGAAATACAACTATAATATCATGGTTGTGTATCATTCAAGAACTATAACATCTAAGGAGCATTATTTTAGCATATAAGATCACAAGAACAATATAAGTATTTGGATTTCTTCTTAACATGTCTTCCAATTTATTTAAAACTATTAAATCAATCCAAAATTTTGATTAAGGTTGTATCTCCTCATTTAGAATCAAAATGGAAAACAAAATGGAAACTTAGGAATCCTATTCTAAATCAAAAAATATCTTAGATAAAGCAAAGAGGAATGTAAACACTTAAAAACATACCAAACTAATATCACATGCAAACCTCAAATAAGTTGAATGTGCTCTTAAATGAAATGTGAGCACCTCAAATCAACATGTAGCCATAAAAGATCATTTAAAATTCCTTGAAATGATGGACAAAGGAGTTGATATATAGAGTTGGAGAGAGGAACGCAAACGATGGAGATTCAATCTCAATGGACAATTGAGATTGAATGAGAAGAAGTGATGAACCTTGATTGTATAAGAATAGTCATGGGGATTACAAATGGATGAGGATAGTTGTCTCCAATTATTTATTTATTTTGGATAAATAGGTGTGCATGGCATAAAAATAGAGGTAGAATAATGAGGGGGTTACAAAGAAATATTGAGTGGATATTTATGATTTTATGGATAATGGATATTATGTTTATTTGGATAAATGGATATTATTTATTATTTGGAATGAAAAAATGGATAATAAATTGGGGTTTTAATTATTTATGGAAAATGGAATATTTGGAGATATCATTTTATTAAGGATGAGTAATGAAAGGGGAATTTGAAAGGGAACTAGGAAATGGGAATGGGTTATGCCTAGGATATGATAGTACTAGGCAATATTAGGTGACTGTTAGAAATAGGTGTCTAAATTTTTCCTCCCTTTGAAATGATGTGATAGCATTTCTTCAAAGAAAGTAGATATATGCATCTAATGAGAAAATGGGAACATGCCCTAAGCATTGGGATTTTAGGATAAATTTTAGGGATGCCCCCTCAAGAGGAGATTTGAGGATGGAGAACACAAGTGTGCTCTCAAAATGGATGAAAGAAAGATTAGATGGGTAGGGACTAGATAGAGTTGGATAGGGAAATGGAAGTGGCTAAGAATGGAGAAGGATTGAATTATCATTAAGGTACATGATAGGAATCTAGATTATGTAGAGACCTTGATGTTTGATATAGCATATGACAAGATGCACCATGATATGGGAAACCGTGATGACATTTTTTCATGTGTTGTAGGACCAACTCAAGACAGAAAGAAGTCACAAGAAGGCATTTGACAGGTAATAGGTCATACTATGGAAGACCATGATGTTGATTGTCGAAAGATACCCCAAGGACCAACACATATGAAAATCAAAATTAAAAGAATCACAAGCAAGAAAATATATAAAAATCCAAAGAATAAACAATATTTTTCCCTTGGAAATCTAAAGATTGATTGATGATGCTAGTTATTTTGACATGGAAGTGGTATGTCTTGTGAACAACATAAGGCTTTGGAAGGATATACCCTAATGATGATTTCTTAGGACTGAATAAGGCTTGTAGTAAGACAAGGAACAAAGCCTATGGATTCTTTTGGATGGGTGATAATTTTATTAGTAATATTTATTTGGATTTCTTTTACTTCATTGTTGTGCTCTAAGAGATAGGAGTTTTAGACTTTAAACTAGGAGTGAGAATGCAATATGCTAGCATTTGGATAGATTACTTTTGCATTGCCTAGTTCTTTGAATTATTGCATTTGGTTTTTTTGTCTCAATTTATAACCAATGACAAGGAAAAACAATTCTATGAGCAAGGATGGAGGGTAGTCTGAATGGAATGATGGAGGGATTGCAATTAGTGAATGGAACAAATGCATTATTCAAAAAAGTGTTTAGGATGTGATCTCCAAGGACTATTTCGCATAGGAACAACATGCCCCTATTCTAGATATGCTACTAAAGATGCTACATCACGATAAAGAGGGTAATAATTAATGCAAGAGGTGAGATATGTCAAGAAGTATCCAAAGCATGTGTCAACATTTTTCTCAAGTCCTTGTCAAGTTCAAAATTAGGAAGGAGGATGAATGATTGTGTGGATATGATGGATATGTATGGGGAGAGGGTATGGATGTTTGGATAGGAACTTTAATGGATGAATAATTTAGGAGGATGAGATAAGTTTCCCCCAAGTGTGGGGAACTTATAGATGGTTGATCTACACATTACACATATTTTCTGTGTTTTCATCATGGTACTTTCCCAAGGAATGGTTTTTACAATTGAACAAAAAATCTCTTTACTATTTTGATTTTTTTCTTTCTTTTTGGTTTTCTCTAAACTACTATTGTATAAAATTCTTGAGATGTGTTATTTTCACTGTATGTTCTAACTCTTGACTAGATTTTACATGATAAAATAGTATTGTATTTTTTCTCAAAATAATTCCACGTAATCCATGTTGAAATATGCTCTATGAATGTTGGTGTGAACTTTGTTGATTACTAAGTTGGCTTCTACCTTAACCGTGGTACCATCATGGACCCTGTGCTAGAGGATGTTACCAAGGAAAATGGAACATTAGGTGCATTGAATGAAGGATGAATGGAGGACATACAAAATGCTGTATTAAAATAATATGATTATGGATATATGTTGGATAATGGGATTGGTTGTGGAAAATTATTGGATAGAAAGATGGGGTTGTGAAGGTGTGATTAAATGTTATGGGATAAAGGGGAATCAAGACCAAAAATTCAACACACCATGATGAATTTTTCAATTAAATTTTCTTTGGCTTGGATGATGGATTTTTGGATCTTGGAGACATGATTTTGGATTTTCAATGTATGGGATTCATGGTTTTTTAAAGCACTTGGAATTTTGGATTTCATATTTTGGGATTTAGGGATCCAAATGTATTTTGAGCCTTTAGATTTTATACTTTGGGATTTCGGGATCCACATATATTTTGTACTTTTTGGAACTTGGGATTTGGGGATCCAAATGGATTTTATACTTCTAGATTTAAGAATTTGGAATTTGGGGATCAAAATGAATTTTAAACTTTTGGATTTAATGCTTAGGGATTTGGGGATCCAAATGGATTTTAACTTTTTGATTTATGGCTTAGAGATTTGGGGATCCAAATTGATTTTGAATTTTTTGATTTATGGATTTGGAATTTGGGAACCCAAATTGCTCTTTTGCTTCCTTTTTGACTAGTAGACCCAAGTGGCGTTTTGGAGTAATTTTGATTACTGATTTGATTTTTATTCAATACTACATGTTGATGCTTTATGACATGGTGATCCCTTAGGGAAATATTATCTTGGAATCCCATAGATCCATATTTTCAAATGATGTGTGATTTAGGTAACCTAATTAATGGATTTAGGTGATGAAAGGTCAAGTTTGGTAATAGAGATGGTAGTGGTGATAGAGGGGTTTATGGCAAAAAAATATTTGTAGGAGTGATGAGAGGATCCAATTTGGTTGTTGGAAGAATTTTCCTTAGAATCTATAAAAGTGTCATAAACATCCTTAGTGTGTTCATTAAGAGGCTTGTAACTGATGCATTGAAAGATTTTATTTATTTTTAACATGTATGGGTTCTAGGATTCCTTATTTATTAAGATTTGATCCTTTTCTTTGATATTTCATGGTTTGGTATGCTTGATTTGCAATAGAATATGTGTCATTTTGAAAATAGCATGTGAACTTATCTTTAGATATCTAAGAGTAAACTATGAAATTTTTTATAAATAGACCAAAGTGGATAATGGTGGCTGGACTAAACTCATAAGATTTTTTCACTTTCTCCTTGTTCATAATTATGGTACCTTGATCAATTAAATGATCAATGTGATTGGTCATGAATTTTCTATCCTCATGCTCAACATGATCAACATCATTTAAAACTTTGTTTTCAATATGCTCATTATTATTGTCTATGTGTTCAAGGGGGTCAAGTGTCTCATCATATGAAGGAAAGGTAGTTGGATGGTTGATAGGATTAATTTGGGTTTTATTTTCTTGGGATTTTATGATAGGATAAATGGAGTTGACTTGGATTATTTTCTCTTGATTTGATTGGGAGCAAGTTTGGTCATGCTTTAGAGAGATCTCTTGACATAGCCTTAATCTCTTCTTAGAAAGGATGAATACACTTTTCTTTGATATCCCCTATATATCAATTATGCCTTTGACATATGTTCCTAATGTCACATTTAACGATATAATTTTCCTAGTGGGATGAATTTTGACCTTAAGGTGGTTATAAATTTTGGAACCTGTAGGTTTTATGGACCTCATGAAATGTTTATGCTTAACTTCTTGTGTGGGTTGAATTTTAGTGATGATAGCTCTATGGGGATCTTGGATATGCTAATAGGATTTAAATGGATCTTTTTTTCACATGATGACACTTGAATTTGGATAGGGATGGTATTAGGAGGCTCTTGAAAATATTTAGTAGGATTTGGATTGACTATATTTTTGCATGATGGCACTCAAATTTGGGTGTTACTAGGGGACTCTAGGATAATCTTAATTCTTCCATTGGGGACCATAAACTTGCACTTAATTGAGGATGATGACATTGGATTGGGGGTGTTGGAAGACTCCTTGTCATTATTATTTCTATGATGATTATGATCCTTAACTAGTAGTCCTTGGATGAGATCCTTAATATGTTGTTTAGGTGAAGTAGGATTAGGTGATTGATATGATTTCATATTAGAATGTTGATAGGATTGTGAAGGCTTAGATGATGGAGCTTTAGGAAAGGATAAGGCTCAATTTCTCTTTTCAATGGTTTGGGATTTGAACATGGATCAACATCAAGGGTCTTACATCCTATAATGTTGTTTCTCTTATCATGTTTGACGTTAGGATGATAAATAGAAGATGAGCGGGAGTATAGAAAGTTTACTACAAGTTTTCTTAAAATAATATCATCTAGGGGTTGGGGGAGTTCATCTTGGTCCACAAGACTATCATCATCATCAAGTTCAGAGGGTTCATACTTTTCCTGATAAAAAAACTACCATTAGATCATCATTTTGATTTACTTGGTTTAAAAAAATAATTTGATCTAAGGGGCTCATAATGTTTGGTTTACCCTTAATTATGATTTTTGGCCTTGCTGAGGTAGGATATGGATTCATGATTCAAATTTGGACTTTCCTTTTTTGTTTTCTTGGTTTTCTAGATTATTTTTGGATTTTTTAATTTTTCTAGTTATTTTATTTTTGAATTTTCTATTTATTTTTTTGAATTTTGAATTTCTAATTCTTTTGATTTTTGATTTTTTTGATCTTTTGGATTTTTTGAATGAAATTAAAATGCACAAAAAAATAATGTGGAAAATAAATCTTGTGGCTTAATTTGGATAAATGTCCCCTTTCTAGTTTAAGGTGGGGAAGGTGATTTAAACATTAACATGGACACAATACACATGAACAAGCCTAATCAAGTAGTTTTTTCAATCCTTCTAGGCCTAGTGCACCACACAAAAGGATGACCAAAAGGTCTAAAACTAGGCTTCACATGTTCAACTAAGGGGATATCCTCATTATACCAAAAGAGTACATGAGGCCTAACTTCATAGATGAAAGGGAAAATTCCAAATAGTTGAGAGGAGAGGGTAACCCAAATCTTCACATTTGCTTCTCCAAGGTATAAATTTCTTGGAGGCATAGCCCATATTGACAAGATTTCTATTTCAAGAGGTGTGTCTTTTGATTCATCCCTCATTATTTATACTCCATCAAAACACAAGAAATGAAATCATCCCTTAGGGTGATGAAATCCCTAGGTAGGCCCCCTAAAAGGAAATAATTTTATACTTTATTTTATCCTCAAGATCACTCTAAGGTGCAAGAGTAGAGCATATGCAAATGCAACTTTAGGATTAGAAGACACATAAATTTTAAGCCCAAAATTAAAATGTGAAGATTATTTTTAAGCCCAATTTATAATGTGATCAAACACATAAAACATGATACTCTAAAGAAAATATTAATTGCACCATTGGATTCCTATGATATTTTGATAAATTTTAAAAAATTGTTGAAAAATGCTTTCATTTACAAAAGTTATGAGTATTTGAAGTTTTAAAATAAAGTGCAACTTTAAAATAAAAATAAAAAATAAGTGGGAAAAAATTTATATGCTTATTATCATAAAAAATTTGCGTTATAGGCTTGCAAAGGGAGGGTGGTTGGTTTAGCCCCTAAGCATTAGGAAATTAGTAACCTACATTACTAGGGAAAAAAATAGGGTGTTGGTTTCCTATTTAGTGGAGCCCCTAGCATTCCATATGACCAAGGGATAAACCTCATATTTGTGTATATATATCATAGATTTTTGTGTATATTTGTCACAATCAAACTCTATGAAATACTATGTATATGCCCAAACTCTCCCTATGTATATGCCTTCCAAAAATATTAAATGTATATTTACTATATATACATCATACGAACTACAAATAAAATATTAGAAACATGCCAAAAAATTTAGGCTATATAGAATTTCGTACAATTGTACAAATTTCCATAAGGTCCCTAAGAGAATTGAAAAAATTGGCAGCAAGAAAAATATAGAAAAATATATATCAAAAGTCATCTCTTGCCCTTCCAATGCAACCATGAGGTTATTTTCATGATTCAAGGATCTTGTAAGAAGTTGATTACTGAAACCACTCAAAGCAAAGTAGAAACATGTAAAACCTAGGTCAACCAAAAGCCACTAAAATAAATGATGGAGTTAGATGAGGGATATATTCCCACCGAGTGTTCCAAAATTGTATCTCCAAATTTAGAAGCAGAATGGGAAACAAAATGAAAACTTAGGAAAGAATGTGATCATTGGTTTGGAGGTGGTAAAGGCTCTAAAGGATCTAAATAATTATGATATCAGTACCATCAAGGATGGTGATTATTTCAAAAGAGGTAAGTTAATTTGGAGATGTAATGTCTATTCTGACATTAGGTGGAGTGTTTTTTTGTTGAAAAAGTATGAGAGAAGTCCCTTTACTATCAACATTCAACTATGGTATTCAGTTGCACCGAATTGATTTTAATTAGTTTGTAGGCTTATTGTGGTGTTTGGAAGAATTTATATTATGGGTGGCCTGTGGCTTAGGACCAACCAATATCTTGTGAAGCTTTGAAACAAAATGTGGAGATTGTTGAACACAATGCATTACTAAGAGGAGGGGTGAATCAACATATATTAAAATTAATCATTCTCATTTGTAGATTAAACATCTCACCATAAATTGGAAGATGAGAAGAAAATAAATCATGCAACACACAAAGACGCCGAGATTTCTACATGGAAAACCTAATGAGGGAAAAACCACAATGAGGATTCTCACAATATATGTAGCTCACTGCTAATAAGAATTACAATATTGTTTAAGGCTCACTACCTATGGACTTGCAGACTAAGGTGTACAACCTTAGGACAAGATACAAAGGAACTGATGAGACTCACTATCTTAGAGTAGGATACATGAATATTATAATGAGAAATACAAATATGAACTACTATGAAGAAGAATCCAACTTATGCTGATGTTGTAGTCCCTTTTTTGCACATTTAACCCTTCACACAAAATTCACACACTTCATTTTCAACATACTGCTCTTTCACACCTCTCTAAACAACAAAACCTTCACAAATGAATTTGATATTCTATATATATCCTCCAAAACAACACAAAACCTCAATTAGGTCGACTCCAATATAACCTTTTAGAAGAAACACATGGTATCACATTGGTCGACTCCAAACATATATAATATTGTAAGAAAATAATTATGGACTAACACACACCATTATAGGACCAAAAAACCTCATAATACATCCTCCAAAACAAAATTATTTAATCAGGATTAACCACTGATGGATGAAATAAGTCTTTTGGCCCAAATACTGACAATGCCACCAAAACTGACATCTTTACAACTTTACACCATCGGGGAGAGATCAAAACCATCATGAAGATCAAGATGAAAGAATTATAGTCCATGCAAAATATATCCTCAACCTTCTCATGAATAAATTGATAATCATATGTTGGTGCAAGAGGAGAAATCCACTGAATATACAAGAATAGAGCATTCCGAACAAACTATAGCAAACTGTTATTTGAAAAATAATCTTTTCGACCACCAAAACACTTGAGAATTGCAAGGAATAATTCATATACCTCTATGAACATATCCCCAAGTCCGCATAGACACATCCATCTCACCAGAGGAATGTGGAGCACCCCAATAGTCCATCAACATTTTATACTACTAGAGCACAAATTGAAACACTATTACTTGTAACTTTCACTATAGAAGGTGTGATGAATTGAAACCTTGGATATAACACCTTCACATATCACCCATATTAAATTTTTAACTACAAGACAAAGGCTTGCATAGCAGGGGGTTACATACCAAACTATCATGACTTTATCATAAGTTATGCATTGTAAATGCCTTAGCCAATCTTCTGCTACTTATCTCAATGTGTGGTACACCAAACAAGAACTATTCCAATGTAGAAAAATTGCACACATGATAGAACTAGTGTAATTTCTTCCGAAACATACTTGGACATTAAACTGATACCATTTCAACCACATACTACAATGCTGATTATATTACTACACTTTCCCTATCTCTGAAGTATGTACAACCTTCGACGTTCACATTTGGCATCAATGACAACATATCTTGAGTTGACATCAATGACAACACTTATTGTCAACAATCTCTCCCTTTTTCATTGATGGAAACACACATATGCATCTCTCCCCCTTTGACATCAAGGGAAAAGGGAATTATAACTTCTATTTAATATAATATCTCAAAACTTGTATGAGCTCCCCTAACAATATATACTCCCCCTGAGATGGAGAAGCCTCAAGGTTGATGCTATGTATATAATTTTTTCAACAAAAATGATACTAAAATTATCCACAAAACTTATACAACAAGGTTTTCTTATCTATACCTTCGTAGCTACCTTAGAGGGAAAAATGTTCTTGTGAATTTATTTAAGTTGTGCCATGACTGCAACCTAGTATGTTTTTGCTGAAGAGAGAATGTTATTTTGGCATTCACACGCTATGTGCAAATCCTAAGATTCCTCACATTACTTGAAGCCTTCATTTTCTTATCAACTTTTTTTGCATTCACAAGCAATCCAGATAGTGAAGCAAGTCTTAGGTTGACTACGCCCCTCAACTAACCAAACTGATTCTTTAACTTCTCTCTCTGGTCTTGAAGCAATGTCAACTACAAGTGAAGTTTTTTTGTTTGAGCTCTTATTGATCCATTCATATCCTTTGACAGATTATATACCTCAGCCAATTTAGTAATTTGTGTCTTAATGGAGTCAATCTAATATTTTATGTTCTTAGTGGAGCTTGGCCACTTCAAGTAAAATTGATATAAAGCAATTACTTCATCTATACACTCTTTAATCATTTTCAAATTATTTTGCAATTTATTATGTGCATTGGCACGTGTCAGAGGATTCAACCATTCTCTTATCTGTTATCATACTTAAGTCTTCTTGTTCTGCCTTCTAACCAATGTATGAAGAATGATCCTTAAAGGATTACATTAATAACTTTAACATTTGTTCCATAGGCAAGGAAGCATCAATGTTTACCTCAAGTAAGCCTTCCTAAACAATCTTCACAACTTCATCAATTAATTCACTTTTCTTCACATGTTATTCTAAGACTTCCTTCATTGTGGAGGCATGTAGGACATCACCAAGTTGTAGCTTATGGAGGGGAGAAATACTAGGCAAGTCTACTTTTTATTCATGAGGAGGAATGTGCAGGATTCAGGGAGTCACTACCGATTGAAATTGCATTTGCATTCCTAGTAGGTCCTTGAAAGAATCCAACAATGAAGATCCTTGACCAATATCCACAAAAGCATTTTTCTTCTCATCTACCTTTTCTTTTGCATTTTGAGCATTTTTTGGATTATCCCCTTTCATTTGACCATCATTTCCTAAACTCTCTAGAGGTGGAATATTATGTTCCTTTCCAAAATTAGTGTTCCTCGGAGGAGAGACACTCTCTTTATTCTGATCTTTTGTACCTTGTGTAATTTCATTCTTCATAGGATTTGTCTCCTTATTTTGTTTGACATCATGATTAGTCTCATTGCCTTCAAAAATAGATAGATTTATGTTCTGAGTAGACACATCATGAATATCCTATAGGATAATGTCATCTAGAGAAACATGATCCTCAAAGATCATCTCAACCATCTTTATTTCTTCAAGAATCCCGGTTGCCTTTACATCTGACTCCTTCTCTTCTTCTTTTTCTATGACCATACTAGAGACTGTTTGCACCTCATGCACACATGAGGTACCTTCTCCTTGTTGTCTAGAGGGTCCTTGCATTTCTTTCTAGCCAGATACATCTTCTATATTTGTATTATTTGAAGGTTTTTTTGCATTTGCTTCAATGTCAATGTCATGTATTTTGGGTCTCTTGTGAATCAATATCAACATTACTTTGCATTTTATCAATGATTTTCTTTGTACTGAATTATTTTTCATTTTGAATATTAATTTTTACATGTTCATCCAAGCTCATTAGAAGATCTATTCTTCTCTTAGTTTGGAGCTCTTTAGCTTGTCTCCAGACAATCATTTCCTCTTCTTCCTGAGAGATAAGGATCCCAATTCTTTAAATTGCTTGTAGTTTCAAATTTTCATCAACTTTAATAAAATATTCTCTCCTAGAGCTTTGTTAATAATTTCATCAAACAAAATGTTCTACATTATCATATACTCAATGACATCCTTTTCAATTGTCTTTCTATCTTCCAGAGGAACATCTGGATGTAGTAGCATTGTAGAATTTAATAAATCATACTCAATAGTTCCATTGAGAATTGCACCAAAATCTAGAGGGTTATGTGTGACCAGAGGAGCCTTCTTAGTATTTTCCTCAATAGTTCCCTTCCCTTTCTTCTTTTGCAAAGGAATATCTTCTTCTTCAATCTCTTCAAAATCATCTAACACTTCCTCATTTATCTTTTCTCTCTTTTCTTTTTGTTTGGGCCTAGCATGTCTAGCTTTGGTGGCCTTTTTCTTCAGAGAGGTTACAAATGCTATTTTTTATTACCAGTTGTTTGTGTAGACTTGGAGGGCTGCGGAGCATAGATAGTAGTAGGAGAGGATTTGTTGGATCTCCTTAGACTTTGACTGGCTTTTGGAAGAGCAGATTTGGTAGTGGAAACTTCTGCAGCGATATCTGATATAGATTTTGAAGATGTGCCTAAAATTTTGTGAAGCTCCTCTTTATCTTTTATTTTAAAGTACCACAAAACACCTATCTCTTTAAGCACCTTTTCCACCTTCTTTTTAGTGGCTTCCTCTCTCTCCTTCTGGTAAATATCATCCATAATTTCTTTATATGTGTTAAATATTTTTACTTTAGGATCCATAGGTTTTGATAACAAAATATCAATATAACCTTGTACAAATTCATCCTCAATCTCATAAGGTAGTTCAAAAATCCATGAAGTTTTGGGCTCCACAGTTTCCATAAAATAATAATCCTTGTTTACCATGAAAGTTATTTCTTTTTCATACTTCTAGAACAAACTAGATGGTATCCTATATCTGTCTTGCATCTAATTTTGCAAATTCTTAAAAAATCCCCAATACTGAGTAGTAAAAGCTTGCTCATTTTGAAAGGTATTCACATGTTGTTTAATCTGTGCCGCTACTGGAGTGAAATTTTCCCACATGTTACCCTTAAAACTAGGTAGCTCATTCAAAAAGAAGGTAAGCTATATAATAAAGGAACCAAACCTGAAATTTCAATTGGTTTATTTTGCTATTCTTAGGTTCTTCATTAGTTGCTCTCTTAACATCTCACATAGATCAAAGTTGGTGCCTTCTTTCACCATTTGAAGTGTGGTATGAATTTTAGCCATGGTGGCAGACCCTTCTCTGTTTGTAAAGTAAATATTGTATGTAATCCCCATTGATGCATACTGGACACCGAGATCAATGATATCCTTGACTATTAGGGTTCTGTTGTCAAATTTAGCACCAATGAGCTCCATGATTGTTTTATTTTTCACAGATTCAAGCATCAGGATTGGTTTAGAGGCACAAAGACCAGTAATTTTCCCTAATTACATCCTTTGTGATCATGTAGGGTTTATCTAGCCAAATTAAATCTCCATGAATGCATCTCAAGATGATCCTTACCCATTCCTTGTTCTCATAGAAGTCTAGAAAATATTTTTGGATGTCTAACCATTTTATAGTAATTTTCACATACTCTAACTTGTATACCCTATTTTCATTAAGTAGCATAAGTTAGACTATTTCAAAGGAAGATGTGTGATTGATTTCCTTTAATTGAAATGAATGTAAAACATTATATCCTCGTAGTACATGATGCCCATTGGATTTTTTGAAAATGCACCATCTTTGTCTGCCTCCATTGCTTTGAATGTAAACTTATTATACTTGGGTCTTGGCCTCTCAAAAAAATCAATGATAATTGGTGTAGGCATGATCACACTTTCTGTTACTAGGGTTTTCTAAATAAAACCAAAGAAATTCTTGTGAATACCATTGTTAGGGTTTGCACATGACTTGTTGAAAACTTTCTTCACTTCCTTAGCTCTTATTCTCACTTGAAATATTTCAAATTAAATCAATTTGATCCAAAAAGGAACTAAATATGCCTCACACCAACCCTAGTTGCTCTGCAATAAATGCATTAATTTGTTCTTGACACTTAGCAACTTTTGTGATCTGTGATATCATAGAGAACCATAGTCTTTTCGAACCCTTCCGTAGAAGGTGTGTTTGCTCTAGAATCATGACCAACCAAACTCATAGCACTATTCACCATTATGTCGAAGACTTCAACATCTCATGTATTTTAGGGTTTTGACAAGATCTACAATTGCAACTCCCCCTAAATCAATAATTTCTCTTTAGTTACTAAAGGATTCATCTGCACCATGTTGAGGTACAAATTCATTCTTCATTTCACTTTCTTCCTTCTTTTGTTGAACTTTGTTCATCGCCATCGTTTTGTTGACTAATGATGGGATTCTTTTGAGGAGTAGAAGATCTTACACTTTTTCCCTTGTAGAATCTTACAATGTGTCCTAATTTATTACAATTGTAGCAGATGATACTACCTTGCAGAGAAAAATTTCTTCTTCTCACATTAGATCTGCAATCAACAACCCTATGACCAAACTTGTTGCATGTGTAGCATTAACCATAGAAGGATTGAGAGGTCATAACATTACTACTCCTTGTGATTTTTCTTCTGCATTCATTAACCTTGTGACCAAATTTATTGCAAGTATAGCACTAACCATGAAATGATTGAGTGTTCATAGCATTGTACATTGAAGGCATGAAAGATTTCTAACTCATCTTGCTTATGCATTCAACTGCCTTATGACCAAAGTTGTTACAAGAATAAAAATTACCATTGAACATGGTAGGAGCAATTGTTTTAGGACTAGGCCCCCTGAATTTCTTCTTCTTGTTCTGAATAGGAATAAATCCATTTTATTTCTTGTTGTCATGATTTATCTTTGTATCTCCAGAGGATGTTTCCTTAGGATTTTCAGTGCAGGATTTCTCCTCCCTTGTCTTAGACTTCCCTTCTGCTTTGACGTTATCATATAGATTTGGAAAGGCACTAGATATAGGAATTTTTCCATTTTCAAAACAAAGAGTGGATTTCTCTTTTGATGGTTTTTGAGAGTTGATCAATTCATTAAGAATTTTAGATCCTCCTTTTAGTTTTAGACCCTTATCGATTAGCTCTTTTACTTTTTCAAGTTCTTTTCTCAGAGATACAATCTCTTCATCTAACTTTGAACATTCAACATTATTATCATTTAGCTTGGTATTCAAAAAATCTTCAATCTTCTTCCCTTCTTCAACCTTAACTCTCAAATTAGAGATCACAACTTCAACTTCGTTGATTTTAGTCTCACATCCATTTCCTCCTTCTATTTGATCTTGTAGTTTTTCAATCTCTTCTTTTGATTCTTTAGCTTTTGCCTTCAATTTTTCAATTTTCTCTTTTCTTTTTTCCAACATACACTCATATTTGATATTTTCAATCTTTCTTCATCAATATCTTCAAGAGTAGACTAAAGTTCTCCTTCAAAATCAACTTCACAACCATCTCAATTGATGTCCCATCCTTCAGGTTCTATTGCTTCTAGATCTATTTTTGGAAAGAACATTCACTGATCTTTACTGTTGACTTTGTTCAAGTGTAGGATCTCCCTCAATTATTAAGCTTCTCAAAGTTACTTGGCTTTGATACCAATTGTTGAACACAATGTAGTGTTGAGAGGGGGGTGAATCAACATATATTAAAATTAATCATTCTCATTTGTAGATTAAACATCTCATTATAAAATAAAATAAGAGTAGAAAAGAAATCATGCAACAAACAGAGACACTAATATTTTTACGTGGAAATCCCAATGAGGTAAAAAACAAAGATGAGGATTAACTCACAACATATGTAGCTCACTGTTAACAAGAATTACAATTTTGTTTAAGGCTCACTGTCTATGGACTTGCAGACTAAGGTGTACAACCTTAGGGAAAGATACAAAGGACCTAATGAAACTCACTATCTTAGAGGAGGATACATGAATATTATAATGAGAAATAAAAATATGAATTGCTATGAAGAAGCATCCAACTTATGCCGATGTTGTTGTCCCTATTTCACACAATTAACCCTCACATAGACTTCACACACTTCATTTTCAACATATTGCTCTGTCACACCTCTCTAAACAAAAAACCTTCACAAATAAATTTGATCTTCTATATATATCATCCACAACAAAACAAAACCTCAATTGGGTTGACTCCAATATAACCTTTTAGAAGAAATGCATGGTATCACACTAGTCAGCTCCAAACATATATAATATTGTAAGAAAAAACTTGTGGATTAACACATGAAATTATAGGACCAAAAATCATCATAACACATCCTCAAAAATAAAATTATTTAATTAGGATCAACTATTGATGGAGGAAACAAGTCTGACGACCCAAATACTAACAACACCACCAAAACTGCCATCTATACAACTTTACACCATCGAGGAGAGATCAAAACTATCATGTGGATCAAGATGCAAGCATTGTATTCCATAAAAAGTATCTCCTCAACCTTCTTGTGAAGAAAATGATCATCATATGTTGGCACAAGAGGAGAAATCCACTGAATATACAAGAAAAAAGCATTCTAGACAAACTATAGCAAACTATTATTTGAAAACTGATCTTGCGAACCATAAAAACACCTTAGACTTACAAGGAAGAATTCGTATACTTCTATAAACACATACCCAATTCCACATAGACAATTTTTTCTCATCGAAGGAATGTGGACCATCCCAATAGTCCTTCATCAACATTTTATACTGCTAGAGAACAAACTAGAACATTATTACTTGTAACTTTCACTGTAGAAGGTGTGATGACTTGAAACCTTGGATATAACACCTTTACATCTCGACCATCTTAACTTCTAAACCGCAAGACAAATTATTGCACATTGAAGGGATGCATACCAAGCTACCATGACTCTGTCATAAGGTATGCACTACAAATTACTTAACCAATCTTCTACAACTTATCTCAATATGTGGTACACCAAATATGAACTATGTCAATGTAGAAAACTTGAAAACATGATAGAACTACTGTACCTTCTTCTACAACATACTTGGAAATCAAATTGATACCATTTCAACCACATACTGCACTTCTGACTATATTACTACACTTTCCCTATCTCTGAAGTATGTACAACCTTCAACATTCACATTTGGTGTCACTGACAACATATCTTGATTTGAAATTGTAGACACTGAAAAATTTCTTGAATGATATCATACACTCGAATCAGGTATACTAACATCATTTCCTCTTGAAACCCATCCTCTTTTTTCTTAATTGATTAAATCATCCTAGCTATTTAATTAATAGCATCATTTGCATCTATTAACCTAATTTGTCAAAATAGGTTAATTCACCCCCTTTCACGCTAACATTTCATCTCATTAAATTAGATAAATAAAACTATTTAATTTAACTCCCTAAGTCTTCTTATTTAATTAAATAACCCTAAGTTATTTAACTAAATGTTGTTTCACCTTTCCCCCTTTCATTAAATCATTTAATTTAATGAATATCACTTTACTCTTCTAAATCCCCTAATTGCATGATTAAAACCTTGTTTAAATTAGCAATTATCTAATTAACCTCTTTTCCTCCCACTTGCAAGGGAATATTCCTCCTTTGCACAATTTAATTTAGTTTTAATTAACTAAGTATCCTTTTCCCTCACCCATGAGAATATTCTTTCTCCTCCAGTCATTTAAGAAAAGGAATATTCTCACAAAGCTTCATGTGCAAGATAGCTTGAAACCTCTTGTGTAAGTTAACTTTTCACCTCTTATATAGGTAAAAAATGTGCTTGTTTGGAAGGAATGAGAACCCTTTATTAAATCTCATCTTCCATTCTCACCCGTTGCTAAGAATCCATGATCCATGCCTCTAATTTCCTCCATCTTGGATTGTTGATTAGCTTTTTCAAGCTTAACCCTTCATTTCTCATTTGCTTTCCTATAAATAGAACAATATTTGGAGACAGATGGATCCATCTTTCAGAGAAAACTTATGCTATTGAAATAACTCACACTCACACTCATATTTAGCACACATTTATCATATTTTAGTTCATTTTAGTTGCATAAATAGCTTAGCTTCCATTAATAGCTTCCATAATGCATCCATTTAGCTAATTAGGTAATTAGGATTTGTTTATTTTTGGTTTAAATCTCATTTAGATTAGCTTAGAAATTGCATATGTGAATCATTTAGCATAAAACCATGGTAGATTAGCTTTTACATCATGCTCAATTAGATTAAAATCATGTTTTTATTCACATATCACAACAATTTCATCGATTCTCTTCAATAGAATCAATTGGAACAAGCTCACTGATCACAAGATGGGGAAAGGGTCATTGTTCCACATCAACACGACATCTATTCCAAAATAGGATAATTTTTAAATGGGTTAAAGTAGACATTTAAATGCTTTCATAGTTCATAATGTTTAGTTTCAATAAATGTTTAGCTTAACTTTCATTTGAATGATCTTGTTTAAGATTGAGTATTAATGACTACGTTATGATTTGATTCTTCATGGATCAAGCGTAATCATCCCATACTAATATCCTTGGTCAACATTCTAGCGCTAAGAGGGAAAACCATCAACTTAATCAATTTCTATCTCGAATTCTATTCATTTTGACTTTTGCAGGATAGAGTGACACCCTAGACAATTTCAGCGACACCTTTGCAGGGCATCACCATATAACGACACTATCATCATTTCAAACAGTGACACCTATGAAATGCATCAACGTTGATTAATAAAACAAAGACACTAATACTTTATAGAGGTATCAAATATTTGCAAATGGCTACGTCTAACAAAATAGTGACCCTATCGTGCTCTCTGGTGTTTCTACAGTGACACCCTTGTTAACCATAGCGACACTGTTGTGAATAACAATGCCCAAGTTTGGTAAGAAATTTAATGATCCTTTTTTAGCATGTGCCTTAATTTTTTTTTTCATTGTTAGATTACTAACATGCTTCTGACATTGTTCTGGTTGTTAGATTAATAGGGTTTTGCAAGTTGGATGACACGAAGCTAGAGTGAAGAATCATTCTCTTCTTAATATTTTATGATTGTAACAAGCATTTGATGCTTTGCTGAAATTATAACCCAATTTATTATTCTTTTTACTTTATGATCTAGGACCTCACTAAATTTCATCTCGGTTTAAAATGAATGCTCAATTGACACTAAAATTGAACCCTCATCTCATCATTATCTTTTGGGTTTTAAAATTGAACAAGGAAACTTAACAATTTGTTTGGTGCATAAAATGAATTCATCTTAGCTTTAGTCAGTAAAATGAATTAGTGTTTTCTTTGCTATGACATACTTGTAGTATGTATCCAATCCCCTTGCGCTTCGTGTGATCTTGGGTGAAGAGAAAAAATCCAAGTGTACTTCATTGTTTGCGTGCACTTATAGTACACATCCAATCCCCTTGTGCTTTGTGTGATATTGGGTGAAGAGAAATACTTAAGTACACTTATGCTTTGTGCTATCCTTAAGAGAGGATTTACTATGAGACACACCCCACAATGGGAAACTCATAGGAAACTTCTTGCAAGCACATTTATTGATGGGATATATTAAAGGTTGGGAAATCACGAGAAAGTACCTTCTATCCTAGACTATATAACATACTACACCTAGTACCATGCCTTAAGTGGAATGAGAATGGTAGTAAGAGCCTTAAGTGGAAAAGCGGGTGTGTATATGACTGGATGTTCTCAGTTTGTTACTAAGAACCAAACTATTTAGTTACCAAAAATCCTTAATGCTTGTTGGTACAAGAAAGGTTGTTCTGAAGCCACCCCACATTTGTACTATTCATTATTGAAACAAAAAAATCCTTAGGATCTTAGGATCTTCAAGATTTTTAGATTTGGTGGTCACAAGAAGTGTGTGTCGTGGAGGGGAGCTAGTGTTGCCAAATCTCTAACTGTTCACAATGTCTTAGTGTTTCAAGAAATCTGAGTGAGGAATCAACAAGTATGGCCATTTCAAACCTAGGATTGTAAATGATTGTGAGTCAGTTTAATACATTGCTTGGTTCCAAAATGTTACAAAACAAACATTCACTATCTTCCTCAAAATTTCAAACACTTTGGCTTAAATATAGATACCTTTTGAAATAGCCTTGATATTACTACTTTTCCTAAGGATTTTTATCCTTAGAGATTTCTAAATATCTTGACTTATATCTCAATCCATCTTTTCCAAAGACAACATAGGCAATTATGGCTTCAACCTCATGATTTTCACAAAATGGACATTGTGAAGGTTATGATGTTTTTGACATAAACATTTAGTTTGAAAACATAATCAAGACAAGTGTTTGTGGTAAAAGAAATTCACTTAAGCAAGATAAATTGACAACATTGAACCCCACATGACTATTTGGAGACTGATTGCTCCTATGGAACAACCTAATCTTGAAGGTGCTATCATTTAGCCAAACTTTGAACTCATTAAAAAAGAACATACCGATATCATTGTTAGTTTGAGAAGCTTCACTTTTTTAACAAAAGAAACACCTACCCAGTGGAGAAATGCAACAAAAATATTAGACGAAGAAGAGGAACAAGCTGATATTGAGGATGGAAGGCCCATATTACCACCACCTGCATGGAAATAATATCTTCCTTTCTTCCATAAACTTGAACTATTCTAAATGATCTCACGCAAAATTAGAATCCCCAAGAGAAGGTCTATAGGTCGTCACTTCAAACTTATGCATCTTAGTTCAAAAGCAATAAAAAATTGCATTTCAACACTCTACCAAAATAGAAACAAGTTAGTGAACTTTTATGAACGTGCACTAAGGAAACATCCACACATGTACATGTTCTTTATGAGGCAAAACCTAGGTCTTTTTCATGATAATCAACCTATCTAAAACATAGGTCATTTTCATGGTTTTGAACTCCTCTAAATGATCTATCACACAATCAAAATCCATAGGCAAAGATCTACATGCCGCCATTACAGACATAGGTATCATAATTCAAAGTTTTGCAAGAAGTGGGCCTTAATACTTTATCGCAATCATGGCCTCTTGTTAAGAAACTATTATGCTTGAGCTAGGAGGAACGAACCAGATTTACATACCCATATCTATCCTCTCATTTAGGTCAATGTTAGTCTTTAGGATTTGAAAACTTTAGAGGTCTAGCATAATTCTCACCACCTTGATCTTGGAAAAAAAAGGTTCAATTTAAGTCAACATTGGGTCAAACACTTCATTCACCCCTCCATCAAATTCCATCCTTCACCTCATTTAACTTTGCAAAAAAATTGAATACACCAATTTTTTTGACTTGGACATCAATCAACCCAAAACCATAACTTGGATACTTTGTATGTGAAATGTATCCTTTTCCATGAATTTAGTTAATTTAGTTATCATCTTTGAACTAGTTTATCTTAATAGTCACGAGTCTACCCTAAATATTTTCAAGTTCATCAACATCCTTTATCCCAACATCAAAACATCAAGTTTTAGTCAAAAGTGTTGTCCCAAATTTTTTGCAAAGATCACTCTTCGCATCACCCATATTTTCATCCTCTACTATCATAATTTCCCCAAAAATAATTAGAGCATCCCTTTTACCTAGATTTGAATCAACTAGAGAGTTCAAAAATTACAAATCACAACTCTCCCAAAGGTGACAAAAAAATTATGGTAAAAATGAGATCAAAACACAAGAGAATCATGGAGAAAACCAAAGTCACATTTACCTCAAGTGATCCAAATCCTTTAGAATTTGTTCTGAGAAGTCAAGTTACCCCATCGCAACAACCTTCATCATCATCAGGGCTATATGAGATAGAGGACATCATGAACAATCCATTTGAACTTACTAGGGAGGAAATCATTGAACATCGAGCCTTTGAAAATGTAGCTCCTATTTCCCCATCATTTGTGGCACAAAATTTGACACAAGACTTCACAACTCCATCACCAAGTTTAAATCAGACATAAATTCCCAATCTTACAACTAGCCTTGCTAAGGACTTTGGCCATACTCTTCCATTTGAGAGCAACAAACTTGTGGGTACCCTCGATACCAACCCTCCATCTCACACTACCACTTGGACACCTACCTTTGGTGCTCCTCCCATTCTCAAAGATCACAAAAAACCATACAAACCCCTTGACCTTCAATACTCTACAAAAACCTCAACATATCGAGGACACCCCTCTTCATCCATACCCATGAGTACCACAAGTGTGCCCACCATATCACAAAGAAATATGGACCAATCTTTTCAAAAAAAAAAAGAAGGGCATGTCAATGTGACACCAAAAAGTCAACCCTTAATGCAGATAGGGACATCTTTACCCCATCCTCCCATTGGTTCTTCCATATCATTAGTTTCACAAAGCACATCCACCCCGTCCATTATCAACCCATCTCAAAGCAATCCCTTAGTCATGAATCCCACCAACTTAGGTAATACCTTGTTTACATCTCTAGCACAAGGAAATCCTCAAGACATGGGACAAGGGAATATTTTTAATCGATGGACTCAAGGTCCTAGTGTGTTTTTTCCATCAAAAAATCTAATGGCACCATCCTCATCTTTTCCCACAGTCCCCTTTACCATGCAAAATAAAATGGGACCTAAAACTTACATTCCTCCACATCAATCCACCATCTTACAAGGGATGTTAAGCCAAGGGAACCCTCCACCTCTCATCAGTAATCCACTACCCACTTAGAACATCAACACTCACAATCCATCTCAAATATCCCAACAAACACCTAATCCTACATTGCAAGCACACTCTCTAGCTTTACAACAAGCACAAAAAGCTTATCAAAAATCAATCCAACACCACCAACAACAAGAAGCATCCCTAGAAGCCCAACAATAGAAACAAAAAAAAGCAACCCTAGCAGCCCAACAACAACAACAAGTAGCCTTAACATCACAACAAGCAACCTTATCCCAACAACAATATCAAGCTCATCAAGCAACTTTAGCATCACAAAAACAACAAAAATCCCTCATGGCACAACAAAAACAAGAATCCCATCAACAAGCCCTCATGGCGTAACGATAATATTAGGACCAACAACAAGCCCTAGTGGCACAACAACAACAACAAGTATTACTAGCTTAGTAGTATGCCCAACAACAACAACAACAACAACAACAACCAAGTTCCTACTATAATCCTCAACAAAACATTGTTAATGCAAATGTGTTAGGAACATATACATCAATTCCTCAATCACCTTATAGAATCCTACACCACCATACACCCCATACAACACATCCTCATATCAAAATATCACATACAACTCATCTGTCATCCCACCATATGTTCCTCCACCAAACCCACAAGATGATCTAGCATCACAATTTAAAGTGCTATCTCAAGAAATGCAGGACCTTCAAATGGGCAAGACAAAGAATTCCCATACATAGAATCTATGTCCTTATTCATTTGATTAGAACATCACAATGGTACCCTTCCCTCCCGGATTTGAAATCCCCAAATTCAAAAAATACAAAGAGAGAGGAAGTCCTGTGGACCATATAAAATAATTTAACATCATGTGTATGGAGTTGGCCTACAACGATTCTTATTTAATGTGCCTCTTCCCCTGAAGTTTAACAGGTCCTGACATGGATTGGTTTTCTCATCTACCTCTCCACATCAAAACTTTCTAGGAAATTACCGATAAATTAATCAATCACTTCTCCTTTAATCTTGACATGGATGTAAGTCTAGAATAACTATACACTCTCAGGAAAAACAAAGGAGAAACTTTTGCTAATATCTTACAATGATGGAGACAAAGAGTAGGGAAAACTTTAGTGGCGAATCTTCGCTAATTGGTGAATTCTAGGAATCGACCAAGTTGAAATTGGTGAATTTCTCGCACCCAACAGGGTGTCCAAATCGCTCGGATTTCACAAACTATAGGTCCAATGCATGTCCATTCACCTATGAGTTTTTTTATGAGGCATATTTAAGCAACAAATTTTCCATTGTCAAACTACGTGTTTCAATTAGATTGACTAATAATTTCACCTGGAATCCCAAAAGCATTTAATAAGACACCTACATATTCGCCAATACTATTAAAACAACATTGTATTAGGACCCATTTCACGAATTAAAATTTACAAATAGTTGCTTGTGAAGACCCATTTCACCAATGAGGACCTATGTTGCCAATAGCATTAAAAAATAATTACATTTGAGGACACATTTCACCTTGAAAATTATAACATATTGTTGTATAAGCACACAGGATTTGCCAAATTTTTAATATACCATTTAAAAATCCCGTGGAATTCACCAAATATGGAATCATGGATTGATATAAATACAATCAAAAGTGTCATTTATTCTTACACATTTTGTTTGGTTTTGAGGTTCTACTTCTTGATTTGGAAGTCAACGAAAGCCAAAAAACATAGACTTAAAGGTGAGTGATCATTTCTTCATAGTATTATTAGTTATAATAATAAGTTTTCTTTATCTCTTTTCCATTCTTGCTTTAGTCTTAAAGATGATATTGAGTAGGGAATGGTATCTATATTATTATTCTCTATGCTTAAACAAGAAGCCTTTTTTTCCAATTTTTATTCGAAGTGAGAGATGAATATGTCGAGCGAATCAGAGATCAATATGTCGAGTGACTCGAGCAGCAAGGGTAAGGCTATTGTCGCTCCTTAGGGTGGTGAAGAGACTCCTGCCACTCCTCATACTCCTTCCGCTCCTTAGGGTGGTAAGGTTCCTACCACTCCTCAGACTCTTGTTGCTCCTTAGGGTGGTGAAGAAACTCTTGCTACTCAAGCTCACCATGGTGGTGAAGAGAATCCTTCTACTCCTTAGGGTGGTGAAGAGACTGGGAGGCCATCAAAATTTCAAAAACTTAGACATACCATATAGTCTTACTTTGGAATTTCCAAAGCTTATGATCCATCAGGTCAAGATGGAGCTACATCATCAAATCTTCCACCAAATATTGGTAGCATTCACAATACCTCACTGCCACCAGAAGGTCAAGTTGAGATTTCCATCGATTTAAATCAAAATGTATCAAATTAGGATGGTAATACCATAGAAGATGTTCCAAGGGATACCCTGGGCCCAGTTAGCCAAAATGAGATAATTGACTTGGATGAGGATGATGGTGTTGGTAGCAAGAAAAGGAAAAATAAACCAAAAAGGGGGCGCGAGTGGGAAATAACAAGGAATTTTCAATTTGGTTGGTTGTCAAAGTACCCATTCATTGAACCAGTGGGGAAATCAAATGATATTGAAAATGCAAAATTGGCCAGATGTACAATTTGTACTTGGAAATGTGGAAGAGACAAGACATTGCAGCTAAAGATTGACACTATAGAAAAGCATATCGGTAAAGTTTATGAAAAACAAATCATAGATGGAAAGGAACAATTGGTCGTACGATGGAAATCAAAGGAAGAATGTCTTCATGTTAGGTATGTCATGGATTATGAAGAGCATAACCAAAAAATGTCGAAGCTTGCTGCATGTGAAGGTACACTTGAGGCTCAATTTCGAAAAACAATGGAAGCAACAAATCTGTCAAAAACTGTTTAGATGAGTGTTGTTTTTCATATTTTGTCTAGAGGGTGTCCTATGACAGACTACCCAAAATATTCTGGTTTATTATCTTATTTGAATGTTCCTCACTATCCCTACTCACATTGGTTAGTAAATGCTGGATGGGAATGGGAAAATTGTCTTGCTACAGTGGAAAAGGAAGATTTAAAGGATAAAGTAAAAGAGTCAAATTTCATTGCATTATCCTTAGATGAAGTTACTGTGGTAGACAATACTTCTTGGGTCTATATGCATTTTTCTACTGTACAACAACATGTTCACCAAGCTCATCTTCTCTGTGTTCATAAAATGAAGGACAATTCAACATCACAAAATATATTTGAACTAGTCAAGAAATCTTTGAATGAAATTGCAGGTATGGATGAGTTAACAATTGTGAAAAAGTTGGTGTGTGTAGAAGCTGATGGAGCTGCAGTGATGCAAGGTCAAAAGACCAGTGTTTGCACAAAGTTTAAAACTAATTGTGCACCATACATGCTTGGCATTCACTGCATGGCCCACAGAATGAATTTAGCATTCAAAATTGTAAGCAAGTTTCCTATAGTATCCAAAGTCAAAAATCTAGTCTGTGAGATCCACACATACTTTTGTTGAAGTCCTAAACGTTTCATAGAATTTCAAAATTTTACTGAGGGAATAATACTAGGAAACAAGCTTCTCAAGGATGTTGATACCAGATGGATCTCCCTGAATGGACCAACACAACAAGTTTTTTTAGAATATCAATCCTTGATTGGAGTGATGTACGAAAATCACAACACAATAGACAAAGCTCCTGACCTCTTACATAGGTTAAGCGATATAGAGACACTCTTGACTTTAACTAGTCTTCTCCCCATGTTGGATGTGATGAATGAGCTTGTGAAGAAATCGTAAAACATAACTATGTATATTAATGAATATTCCAATCTATGTAAACATACATGTTTGGCCCTTGATCATCTATATCTAGATCTAATACAAGATGACACAAATTAATTCATGTGGCAGAAAAATATTGATTTGAGTGATCTTGATAATTATTTATAGTTTAATGCAAGTGGGAACTTATGTATCTATGTACATGGATATGAGATACAAATGTACCAATGTAAGATAGCCAAGCACTCTAGCAGAGAAGTAGCTATTAACGAGGAAGATTTTAAAGGAATTATTAAATTTGTTGGTGATAATTTGAGGGAAATTGCAAAATATCTTTCCTTAAAGATTCGTGAAAGATTCCCTTGACATGAAATACTTGGAGCCATGAGTATTGTGTATCCTCAATTTTGGGAAAATTGAGATAACCCAAAATATTTTCATGCTTAGGTAAAAATCTTGATCAAACAATTTTTGAAAACTGTAACATACAATGAGCAGAAAATAGGAGTTTTAGATGAAGCTAAGCTTAGAAAATAATGTAGGAGTTTTTCAATAGCTATGAAGGACCAATATAAATCCATGGGAAAGGACAAGGCCTTTGAACTGGGATCAATAAAAAAGGTTTGGACAAACTTAGGTCAGAGTGAAATATTGTGTGGTTTGATATCAAAATATTTCAAACTTGTTGATTTATGTCAAACAATGATATTGGGGTCGGTGGAGGATGAGAGAGTTTTCAGTACATTCGGGTTTTTGAAATCAAAGTTAAGAAACAAACTAGACAAGAATTTGGAAAATTTCTTGATGATGAAAGGAGCTGCGTATAATGTCAAAAAATTTTGTTTTGAAAGGGCACTCGCACTCTGGAGGTCCACATGTGAAAGAAGAGGGACCGGGTTGTGCAACACTCCAATTCCAAAGGCTGGTACTGGTGGCACTAGTAGTGGCAATGGGACTCAGACATATGACATTGACAAAAATGACACAATGAATGTTGAATTTGAGATAGGCCAAAGAAAATGAAGAGTAGACTTAGAATCAAATTCAAGACGACTCTTTTACTTTATCTGATGATGAACACCAGTTTGAGGACCCTAAGTCCGTTTGGGAAATGGAAGAGAATTATCAACTTTTAGGTATTTATACTCCACTTCATGGATCCCAGGACCAGTTTCCATTGTTCCATACTGCAGTTGATGATATTTTAAATTGTATTCAATGAAATTGTGAATCATTGCACTTCATGATATTTTATTTTATATTGCACTTCATGAATCAGATTCCAAAGTCAAACTGTAGTTGATGATATTTTATGTTGTATTCCATGAAATTATGGTATTTTATATTTTATATTGTATTTTATATTTTACATTAGTCCATACATAGCATTCAATGAGGTGTCAGATGATGGCGGCTTTGAAAGGTTAAGGTAAGATAAGTCCATAATGTCGTGTGGTTGCTGAAACTTGGAACCTTAGAACCAAAGTATGAAGTTTCAAAGTTTTCCAAACCTCCAACCCACCAACTAGAAGATGACCAAGAAATACTTGTAACTCAACAAAGTGAACCATCAACCAAGTCGGGGAATCAGGAAGTTATGAAAATTTAGAGCTCTGCAACAAGGATATAAAATTTTGAGGACTAGTGACTAAGGTTAGGAAAAGTACCAAAAATGTGACTTTGATTGATAGTAACCACAACAATGAAACTAACCAAAAATCCATCATTCCAATTCTAATAATAGATAATCCATGAAATGAAATCATATAAATTTTAGTGGATATTGTTAGTTTTATGATCAGATGTAAAGCACAAAAAATTAATTCAAATTCAACAAAATAACACAATAGATACCTTGGGAAAACCCTCCTCTTGAGGGAGAAAAACCCAACAACAATATATCACTTATATATTGAATCAACACAATAATGATCTCCTTACAAGAGGCCGATATGAAGGCCCAAATACATGCACCAAAGAGTGATGCAACACAACAATACAAAGAGACAAATTGTTGATGAAAAACTTAGCCACCAATAATGTCGATCTTCCTTGAGAAGAATTTGTACTTGAGATGAAGGAAAAACTATGAATGAATTGATGCAAATTGATATACAACGAAGGTGTATATATACATGATGTGATGGAGGGATGTGACATTTCAAAGAACACAAGTTGGCCTTGAAAAATAATCGCGCCTCTTACAAGAGGTCGACTTCCTTAGTAAATCAAGCCTCTTCAATAAATATTAATTATCAATAACAAATGACGTGTCTCTTGAGCAATCACAATATTCTATAAATTAAATATCCCTAAGGCTATAATTTAATTTAACCAATGATGTAAAGGAGATCCCTGGAAGAATACTACTAATGCTGCCATAAAAATAAACACTCCCTCTCAGCTAGGGAGTATACTTCCAGTTGCACAAGACATATCACCTCATCGTGATGTCTACCACTATGGCTACAACCATATGTGGAAAAGAAAGATATCACCTCATCGTGATATCAGATATCACCTCATCGTGATATCAGATATCAATTTGCGGATTACCAATTAGCATGAGTTCTGGAAACAAAAGTGATAAATACCAAATCCGATCACACAGATTACACAGATTAAACAGAAGAGAAATAAACAAACTTTGCATTCAAAACTTGTTCCACTATGAAAACTCATTACAATATATTCAGATTCTGATCATCCAGATCGCACTAAGGCGCAGGAGAGAGCATAAGTCTGATATCCTAGACTCTTCTAAAACTCTTTCAAATCTTCAACTCGGTGTGTCGAGATAGGCGTCTCCGAGGTCCTTTTATAGCAAAAGACTGATTCCATCGGAGCGGAACTTTAACCTTCTGTTCATAATATTTTGAAATCCGCCAATAGAAGAGTGACAACCAAAAGCATCTTATCCGTAGCACCGCCATAAGGGTAGATACATGAACGAGGATAAGAACCAACCGACAAGAATTCCTGTAGCCATTATAAAAGGCGTGAGCAAGGAATCTTCAACAACCGTGATTAGGACTCGTGTCACGTACACGATGACTTTACACCCAAAAGTCATTATGGGTTCTGCTTTTTTGTGGATAGGTAGCATCCTATCTGTCACATCTTAACGTGGGTGACTTCACGGCATAGACAAGCCCATATGCTAGCTTCCAAAGGGGATCGGATCCAAAAGATCATCTGGTAATTCAGAACAGGCTTTCTTCCAGTCTTCCTGAGTGGCATTGAAAGCATAATCTATTTGCACCATGTAATCATTTGAATAAGCAATATCCTTTTCTATTCTGGCGGCAAGTAAGGCTGGCCGAAGTGTAACTTCACAGTTCTGGATTCTGACTTCAGCTCTCCAATGTTGCTCTAAAGGATAATATTCGATCCTGGGAAAGTAATACCCATTATTAGGATAAGTCTGTAAATAGTCTGTAAGACCATCACAAATTACATGAGTTAAACCAGGATGTAAAAGTTCAAAGAATTCTTGCATATCTTCATTGAACCTGCCACCAACTAAATCAGCATAATCTTCAAAGTTATTTTGATGTAGAGAGATGCGAGTTATGAAGCCAAATTTGATTAATTTTAACACATTCATTTTACTTCTTTTTGACCAGTTCATACCAAACAATCCTTTAATTCTGATATGAATCATCTGTCTTCCACACCAATAGCTGATTGGGGCGAATTCCATCCCAATTTCTTTCTTGAAGCCATCTTCCTCATCAGGATCTAGGATAACATGATTGAATTGATATTCAATATGCCTTCTAAGATAAATTAGCCACTTATTCAAAAAATATGTTTCTAATAAGACAATAACAATTTCTTTAGGAAGTGAAGGGAGGATCTGAATATTCCCCTGCCCGAAATCTGCAATATACATGGCTGTTCCATCTGGTCTATAGTATTCACATCCTTGAAATTCAAGGTCAGTGTATATTGAACATGCCATTTCTCTGGTAAGAGAATCTGCAAGAGGGTTGAGTTCACCTTTTATCCATTCTATGTTAAAGTCATATCCTTGGAACTCAAAATACCATCGAGCAATTCTACCTTGAGCAATGTCTTCATCAGGTTTCTTAGTTAGCAGATTTCTCATTGGTTGGCTGTCTGTGCGAACAGTAAAATGGACTGGTTTTAAAAATATTTTGAATTTCCTGATCCCATTTTTTACTGCTAAGATTTCCTTTTCATATATGTGGTAGCGTGTCTGAGTATCTGTAAATGTTCCAGATCTATATCCACATATATCTTTTTCCCCAGTTTTCCTTTCCTGTAATAACACAGCTGACCAAGTTTTATCAGAAGCATCAGTGTATAAATATAAAGGAAGATCATCAACCGGATTTTGAAGTGCAGGCAGATTTTGACATTTTACTTTAATCCGTTGAAGTGCTTCTGTGGCATTATCAGACCATTGTTCTGTATTGTCTTTGAGATGATACTGGATAATTCTTCTGTCTTCAGCTAATCCTTTGTAGAATGGAGAAAGATAATTAAGACAACCTAAAAATCTCTGAATCTGCTTCTTATCAGTTAAAATATCTGGAAATTTTTGAATTCTGACAAGAATGTGGGGTTGTAACATTACCTTTCCATCCTGAAGATGCAATCCTAAAAAGTCAATTTCAGGAGTACCAATTACCATTTTCTTTGCTGTTAAACAAATACCATGTTTCTTAATGGCTTGGTATAATGCATCCAAATGCTGTAAGTGGTCTTCAACAGAATCTGAGAATAATAAAATATCATCTATATAAACAGCACAAAATTCTCTTTTAGCGTTTGAGGCTCCGTCCATTCTCACAGCTGAAAATATGCTGGGTGATTAAGCATTCAAAAGCAGCATGATGACCCATCTATATAATCCCTGGTGGGATCCAGAATGTCAAGCTTAGATCTTATCGATTCTTTCATCTGATCTCACAAAAGCCCTCGACGGTAATCAAACTTTGAAAAATATCTTTTATTTGCAAAATTTTCTGATTAATTTCGAATTGGTAAGGGAAAATGGATAATTAAATGGAAGAATTATCTCATTTAATGGCCCACAGAATTGGATATTAATAACTTTTCTTTCCCTTATTTGCTCACTTCTTTTTATTTTCTACTGTAAATGCCGGAAAAGAAAATTGAACTCTTACTTTCTCCTCGATAAAAATTTCCTGAAGAAGTTCCCTGCAATTGTTCATCTATTTCTTTGTTTCCCATGTAATGTTAGAGTATGCCGGGTTCATATGGGATTATTGATTTACTTTCTGGTTTTATCTGGATCTCACATTCTTCATGTTCTTGTGTCCAGAATTGTAGAGGATTAAGACTGCAACAATTTTCTTCAAATAACTTGGTTATTTTTTCAAAAGGATTTGTTGTCTCCTTATTTTCTTTACTAGATTCTTGTCTCTTCTTTTTCTTAGCCTGGTCAAATCTGTGATTTACGATTTTGAGTGTAGGAATTTCAATTTGACCATCTTCATGTTTTAAAGAAATCTTGTGCTTCCAAAACTGGAGAGGCTCATATTTAGTGAAAAATAAGAATCCTAGTAAAACATCATCCTCTAGGTCATTATATTCAATGAAATCTGTAATGAATGTTTTTCCCATAATTTCTATGTGTACATCTTGTGCATACCTGCCCATGTGAATTCTTTGTCCATTTATTGCATAGCTTTGTGGTAGATCAGTCTTTTCTTTCCAGAAACATGCTGGAATTGCATTAGTCTTGGCTAATGATCTTGATGATCCTGTATCCACAAAAGCGTCTAATGGAATTTTCTTATATCCATGAAAACATAGATTTATCCTGATGTAATTTCCATTATTTGCAAGCAATAAAGAGCAATGTTTTTCTCTTTTATCAAAAGGGGCAAAAGGGTTACTTTCTTTATGGCCGCTGCTATTTTCTGCTGACTGAACCTCTGATGGTTCTTGTTCTGCTTGAAAGAGAATGTCTTTAATTTCTCCCACCTCTGCAGAAAGATTTCTGATTGCTTTCTGTTGATCTTTTAATAATCTCTTAATGTCAGAAACATCATTGAGTATAAGATCAAACTTCTTAAAAATAGCAATAATATCTGAATCTGCAGAAGAATGCTTATGAGAAGAAGAACTTTCCTTTTTATCTTTTCTCTGCCATGGTGGTATTTTATACCCGTGATCAATTCCTTTAGACTGATGAGCAGGAGGTTTTGAATGTAATTGGAGCTATTTCTCCACATCTTTCTTTTCTTGCTGTAACTGCTTCATCTTGGCTAAATGCTGATGTACGACTTTTCTTCTTTCTTCTCTTGTACAGGCGATTTTGTAGGGGTCTTTGGATTTTTCAATCTGAATTTTTGTATTGATGTCACCAATTGTGGTTTTTAGCAGAGTGACCAAAAAATCATCATCTGACTCAGAACTTAGTTCTAGACTGCTGCTACTGCTTGAATAGGATAGATTCTTCAATTTTCTTCTATCTTTGGTTTTCAGCATAAAATTAGAGTCAGGGATAATTTCTACAAGCTCAAATAAATCTGTTAGCTGATCAGTATATGGTACAATATCCCACTCTGGATTTGTTTTTTCAAAACAAGCATATATCTTTGTTCCAGGGTTTAATTTCTTGGGACAATTAGTTGCATAATGGGGTCCATTGCAAATGAAACATTTGACCCTTTTATTTGATGAAGTATTTCTTCTTCTTAATAACCAGGGAGGGTTATGAGTATTTCTTTTCTGATAGGGAACTGCTCTATAATGCTTTCTTTTGCCATATCTACCATGCTTGCTTCTTTTGAATGTAAATTCTCCATCATGGTAGTGCCGTTTTTTCTTAAAGCATTTATGACATCTGCAGTTTTGTCCACAACCTTTTTTCTTTTTGAATTCCTTCAATTGCTGGAAATCTTTTAACTGGTTGATTGGAGGAAGATTGCAAAATTCTTTCAGATTACAAGTATAATTATATTCTTCTTTATTTAGCTGTAATGCTCCTAAGAGACATTGCTTTTCTAACTTGTATCTAATCAATCTTCTTAATGTAGGAAAACTGACATCATCAAGATGCTGATTTTCTTTTCTGATGATATAATCTTGTGCCCAAGCACCTAATCCACATGGTAATGAATTTAGATAATACTGCTTAGTGGTAAGATCATGCATCTTATTAGCAGCTACCATGTATGATTCAAACATACAGTTATAAGCATCAAATTTTGCCAAATTTTTCAGCTTCATAGACTGTAATATCTTATTTGCTTCTACTGCTTGATTAGATATATCATCACAAAATAATTTAGTTAATAACCATTTGAATTCATCAAATCCAGCTTGAAAGATATCATCCTTTCCTAAATTTTTAAGATCAACCAAAACAGGATCTGTAGGTTGTGTAGGAGTGACTTTAGGGAGAGGTCCAACATCTGGGAGATTATTCCACCAGTTGCGTAACTTTCCTGTCATTAGTCTAACTGCATACAGAACTTTCCCAGGTTCTGTCCATGTTCCTCCTCTTTCAAAGAGATTCTCTAATGTATCTGTCCAAGTGCAAAGAGCTTCATAAGGATTGACCAATTTATCTATATTTAGAATATAACCACTAGATGCATAAGGTCGCATTTGTTCTGGTCTCAAATTTTTAGTAACTGGCTCTTGCATTTCTATATCCATGGAGAGTTTCTTGAGAGATTCCCATGGTTCTTGTTCATTAACCTGCTGATAAGTGGACAGATCTATGAGATTTAAAGGATCATCATCATCAGAAGGGATAGAAGATGAATGATCAGTGTTGTCGGTAAATGTAAAACCAGTATCAGAAAGAGAGAGTTCTGAATCTTTATTTTCAAAGATTGGTTCATCCATATAAACAGGTTCTTGTGTATTAGGTTCAACACCAATTTCTTCTAACCAATCTTTCAAAGGTTCTTTCTGTTCTTGTACTGGAAAACATTTTTCTTTACCTACTGAAGTGTGCTCCTTAGGGGGTAAGAATATATGTATGGACTTTTTCTTAGAAGAAGAAGTCGCTGACGAAGCTGAAGAAGATTTTCTTCTCTGTATGAGGATCTTTTGTTTATGCTGAGGTTCTGGAATATTTACCTTTGGGGGTTGTTCCTTTTCTTCCCCAGAGCTGCTACTATCTTTGCCAGTCTGTGTCACCCTAATCTTTTTTGTATATAATCTGACCTTTTCCAAATTTTTAGAAATATTGGATAAAAGAATATTTTTCTCATCAGCATCATCTTTCGATGTCTCGATTTGTTACCCGGCGGTTTCCATAAATATAGATTGGATAGTTATCCTGATGTTCTTGAACAGAGATAACTTTTTTAATGCTGGTATGTGTTTGACCAACATCATAACTTACACTGGCAACTTCATTTGATAAAGATCCACAAAAATGTTCAATATTTTTAACTACAGAGAAATGTTGTTGCTGATCTTCAGAAATAATATCAATCTTATCTAAAGTATTTACAGAAGTATCTACAGAGTGTTTGACATCTATTGCTATGTCATCAATGTTATCTTGTGCAGAAGCTAACCATTAGAAGCCCCAATTCCTTTGTGTACGGATTCTTGGAACTTTTACACCTTCCCCGTCTGTATGAATCTGTGACTCATATTTTCCCCAATGATTTTTGTTAGGATTTATTTGTACAAATCCGTCTGACGGGGGCCACCTTCCTGGTTCTACACTAATTATCTCCTGTTCTTGATGGTTTATTTCCATCTTATATTTATGTCTTTTCTCAGTCTCTGCTCTAGGAAGATGCTTCTTGAGAGGTTTTTCTCTGAGCATGCATCCTTTTTTACTCATCTTTGTGAGTTTTATTCCTTTCCCTTTTTTATCAGACTGGGACTCTGGTTTGGATGTTAAAGCTAGCCTTTGGCTGACTTGTCTGGCCAGTCTGTCTATTAGCTCAGGGTTTTCTAGAGAAGAGGGTATTTCTTTATATCGAGGGAACTGAGAAGATTCAATACTTTCTTCAGGATTGTAATCAAGGAATGGCTTATTTGAAGTAGTTGGGAAGTTTTGACGTAGAAAAAAGATCTTATTAGTGTAAGAATAAGAAGTTGAGGTCTTTCGAATTTGAACAAACAATAGTTTGTTGATGGAGAACTCAAGATCGAAAGTAACTGCCGTCTGCACTCTGAAGGACTCTAGGTGCATCGAGAGGAAGAATACTTAGATAGATGGTGGCTGTGGAAGATTTTGAATGAAGGTTGAACTTATGGATTTGATGTTCAATAATAGGAAATCTATATCAAATCGATTGCATCTATATGTCTTCATGATTATCAACATTAGCATTGGCTTGATTATGTGACCCTTTCTTTGGAAGCGTGAAGGAGAAGCGATGTTGGCACAATCTATATACACAACGACCACCAACAGTCGCATAAACAGACTCAGGCTGCAAAACTATTCCTTTAACTTGTAATAATAAACAGAAAGCAGACTGTACATATTTGTCATTGAGGTTGATGGTGAAATTAGGACGAACCGACATTAAAGCATCACCACCATTTTCTTCATTATTTAGATTTTACTAATCTACCTCTAAAAGCTGAGCTATCGAAGCGATCCCAAATGGTACCGCAGAGTATCTAGGTACTTGAGAAATATTCAGCTCCTATATCAAGGAGTTGGAAATGTGGATGAAGGATTACTTATGTCCCCAACTAATGAGGAAGTGGACATGAAAATATCCTTTTCCTTCCATCTTTAATATCATCGATAATAGGAAGGTAAATGGTGGACATATTCCAACTCGAAACTCTAAGGTTCAATTACGAGTTGCCTAACGAGGAATGCGTGCTGCCTTTATGCCCTTTTGGGATATGTCGAGATCTTTACATCTGGAAACTTAAAATTACCTTTATCATCTATGAGTTCATCTTTATCTTGAAAATAGTTATGAATCACATTTGAAAGAGAGCTACTTGCATTCATTGAGCGCTGACTTGCCATAATGGAGGAATAGACTTACTTGGAAGCTTTAAATCCTTTCCCTGCTACAATTTCTGACTTACTGCTCACCCTTGGCGCCTGTCCTTCGGCTAAAGCGGGATTTACGGTCTTACTGCAGGTCCACAGGTACTCACGATAGCTCCAATACAGAATACTTAACTCCAGAAGACTTACAATGGGGTTTAACCAACTCAATGAGGCAAAGCTATTTTCAGAATGACGATTATAACTACAACAAAGATAGCAATGAACATTCCAGCTTTAAGGAACAAACTAAATCCAGACGAACAATGTGGTTCTCTAAGAGTTTTTATGACTTGAGATTCAAGTTCAACAGACACAGGCATATCTTATAAAATATGTTTCTAATAAGACAATGATAATGTCTTTAGAAAATATGTTTCTAATAAGACAATGATACCAATTTGCGGAATTACATACAAGAGTTCTGGAAACAGAAATGATATATGCCAAATCCAATTACACAGATAACACAGAAGAGGAAAAATAAGAATAAAGCAATTTGCGGAATTACATACAAGAGTTCTGGAAACAGAAATGATATATGCCAAATCCAATTACACAGATAACACAGAAGAGGAAAAATAAGAATAAAGCAATTTTGCATTCAAAACTTGTTCCACTATCAAAACTCATTACAATATAATCAGATTATGATCATCCAGATAGCAATAAGCGCAGGAGAGAGCATAAGTCTGATATCCTAAGACTCTTCTAAGACTCTTTCAAATCTTTAACTCGGTATATTGAGATAGGCGTCTCCGAGGTCCTTTTATAGCAAAAGACTGATTCCATCGGAGCGGAACTTTAACCTTCTCTTCATAATATTTTGAAATCCGCCAATAGAAGAGTGCCAACAAAAAGCATCTTATACGTAGCACCGCCATAAGGGTAGGTACATGAACAAGGATAAGAACCAACCGACAAGAATTCCTGTAGCCATTATAAAAGGCGTGAACAAGGAATCTTCAACAACCATGATTAGGACTCGTGTCACGTACACGATGACTTTACACCCAAAAGTCATTATGGGTTCTGCTTTTTTGTGGATAGGTAGCATCCTATCTGTCACGTCTTAACGTGGGTGACGTCACGGCATA